>PVKC010051797.1:0-10364 GCA_004027635.1 Crocidura indochinensis | reverse complement strand
GCTGGAAAGCAGGGAGGCATCCCTAATGGTACGAATGAAACTGGCCTTTCATGGGACGCCTGGGACCAAGCTTTCTTCTGTTTCCTAGAAGCTTCCAGAACTCCCTTCCTCCCCCAGCTTACCCCACCATTAGTGTTTCTGTGGTCACCCCTAAGTAAGAATTGGGCAAACTAAATCCTGCTTTTGGGGAACCCAGCCTGAGTGCTGCTCATCAGGTCAGCCCAATCTGGTCCATTTCCTGAGTGTTCCCTAAAATCAAGCCTTCTGCCTCACGTGGGATGCAGCCCCCACAAAATTCCTATTTCTGGACCCCAGAATCTCCCTTTTGAAAAGTTTCCCTGCCTCCAGCCCACCAACACTCACACTCATTTTGACGAAGACAAGACTCTGCTGAGAACTTCTGTGGATTCTTACTTTCCACAGAATACAGCCCCAAGAGGGATCCCCTTCTGTCATCACCTGTGGCCACCCACCCCCATCATGGCCCGTCAGTCCCTATCATAGAACTTCCAGCTCTACACTTAGACATGTCCACACTCATCTCCAGTCTACTCAAGAATGCTCTTGTGGAGCCAGAGTGGTAGCACAGCAGTAGATCATTTGCCTTGCACGTGGCTGACCCAGAATGGATTCGGGTTCGATCCCTGGCATCTCATATGGTCCCCTGACTCAGGAGGGATTCTGAGCACAGAGTCAAGAATAACTCTTGAGAGCTGAGGGCACCCCTGCGGGCTGAAACCAAAACAAACAAACAAAACTAAACTAAAAAGAATGTTCTTGTCCAGGGCCAGAGTGATAGATAGCATAGTAGGAAGGGCATTTGCCTTGTGCACTGCTAACCCAGGTGCGATCTCCAGCATTCTATATATAGATATGGTCCCTGAGCCTGCCAGGAGTAGTTTCTGAGTGCAGAGTCAGGAGTAACCTCTGAATGCTACTAGTTGTGGCCCAAAAAACAAACATACTAAAAGAATGTTCCAGCTGCCTTCACACTCCATGAAATCTATCTTTCTGGCCCAGCACTTTCCTCCCAGAGGGGAAGATCCACATGCCTCCCTCTCCAGACTCACAGTTGCTGTGACAAATGTCTCTCAAGATACTTGGGACATGCGGTGACCAGGTGGCACATAGCTCTCACTCTTAGGGACCAGATACTAACTGTCACCCTAAAAATTCCCAGGGTCCTGCTCAGTCCCTGATACTGAAGTGTGGAGACAGGGGGAATCACTAAATATGGCGGAAGGTCAAGAGCAGGAAAGGATGGAAGGAAGGACAGGAGAGACCTTGTTCCCCCCAACACACACACACACACACACATACACACACACACACACACACACACACACACACGCTGCCACCACATAGCACCCTTTACATGTGGTACTGGAGCTACAGTAAAAACCATGCCCTTTGCCTTCCACAAACGTTTACAGTGCTATGTAAATAACCCTGCTTGGGTGATTTATGCAACAATCTTGCTGGGCCTGCAATGCTATTCCGTGCCAAGTGGGCAGTCAGAGGGGCCTGCTCAAGTGAGATGCGGAGGAGGAACGTTGGGGTGAGGGGGAGCCATCAAACACAGGGTGAGGACCCATCTGGGCCTCGTGCCATGAAAAACGGAGCATCTGTCCTTGACTCCAGTGGCAAATGAGGCGTGAAAACATATCAAAATGTGATATTCAATATATGGACGTATTTAATATTTTATGAGACTGGAAATCGGTGACTGAAGGTTTGGATGATAAATCAAGCACCAAACAGATGAACTTTGTTGACTGTCTGCACCTGGCGCATGTGCCATTCCCAAGGAGGGGAGAGAGAAAGGCAGAGGGTGAGAACCAAGGACCTGGAGGAGCCAGAAGGAGAGACAAAGAGACCCTCCAACACACTCTCTACACTCCTGTCCTCCTCCACACACGCTGTCCCAACTGCCTACATGCCTTTTGCACCACGCCACCCAAAGAACTACACTTATGCTGAAATATTCAGCCCCTCCTCTGACAGACTGGGAACCCCCAGGGGGATGCGAAAGGGGGCCCTGTGACTATCCTCACCCCCAAAATGCTTACCTTTCCCAAAGGCCTTCAGAGCAATCACCTTCCAGGGTTGAACACGCAGCCTGCACATTTATGGGTCCAGTTGTATGGGACCCACAAGTCTGAGCTCCAGGCTCTACAACCTCTCCCAACTGTGTGGAGGTCACAGACTCATAGCCAGACACTCTGGTGCCCACAACTCTGTCAAGCCTGCAGCCAGGACTGATCTGTGTTCAAGTCTCCTTCCGCACAACCAAGACTTAAAGCTTCATTTCTCAGGGTCTCTGTTTGCTCATCAGGCTTCCAAGTCTCTCCCCCAGCCCACTCCAGTCTGGAGCTGTGCTGAGAAGGACCTTGAAGAACATGGGTTCTTCAATGCCAGAGAACTCCAATGCCAGGCTCCAGTAGGAGACCAAGCCCTGGAGATGGGCATCCATCCCTGCAGAGGCCCATTTGCCAGCTCATCAGACACAAGAATGCTCAGCAACCAACAGAAATTCTAAACTTTCTACACAGTTCAGAGACACTTAACATGAGGACCAATACTGGAGAAAAGACCAGAGAGAAAGTCCCTGATCTGGAAATGGAGTTACTGAAAGAGGTGAGAGGCAAGAGCGGCAGGAGGCGAGTTCCAGAGTTCGATATTGGGGAGCCTGCAAGTGGGAGTCTTCATTTAAAACATATGGATGCCTGCCTCCCTTGAGGTCGGGGCTACCTAAAAATAAAGCAGGGAACCTGGTCTAGATATTGACCCCAAATGACACCAGTATGATCCTCTCCCCGATCCCTGCCATAACCAGGCCATCCTGCTTATTCCTTATTTTGTTCGTCCCTTCACTTCAGGGAGTGAGTCCCCAAACCAAAACAAAATCCCAGAGGCCATACACACAGCTATCTTTATTCACTCAAGAAGGAAGAAGGCCCCATTTTCACTCATCACACCCCCAGCCCTCACATCTGGGCTTCAGGTCATAAGTCAGAGGCTCTGTGTAAGCTGCTTTGGACTGGGGCTCAGGCCTCAGCCTTTCTGAGGTTCTTGTTCATTTGGGAGGTTGAGAGGAGGGCGGCTGGATCCTCCTGAGTCCTTCCTCATGTTCAGGATCACCGACCTCTCCCAGAGTGTGATAAAGGGCACAGCTTAGCCCCCCAATTTCATGCCTGTACACACAGCTGCCGCTTATCAGGGGTTCCAGAACCCTCCACAAAGCTCTTCAGAGGAGTCCCCAAGGGGTGCCCCTGAGGAGTGCTCCCAACAACAGACTTCGCTTCCTAGGAGTGTATGTGAGGACTGGCTTCAGGGTTAGCTTGGCACTGTTCCTGGCAGGCCGCCCTGGGTACCCAAAGCTGATTTGATATTCATTGAATTTGCAAGAAAACCCTCTCCGTCTTTTTTTTTTCCAAGGCTATAGAAGAAAAAAACTCTTCTACTCTCTTGTTGGGGTGACCCATAAAGGCTGTGGTGTCCAAGGGGGTGCCATAAAAGTGGTAGAGAGCCTGAAAAAAAAAAGTAGTAGAGAGACCCAGGTTGAAGCAACCCCATGACCAGAGCTTCAGCTGCAGGCCTTTTCCCCACTCTTTTGTATTTGGGGGCTCAGGAGGTACAGAGGTTCCACTGGCGATGCTCAGTCAGACAGGCAGTGCCTGAGGATGCGGAGCTTTTTAGACCCTGCAAAGCCAGCACACCTGGGTCACCCCCAGATGTGCTTGGGGGCTGTGTGAGACTCGGGCTCACATCTGGATCAGTTGCATGCTCAACTGGAGCCCTATAAGTTGTTCCATCTCCCATCCCCCAGAAGTTTCCTTTTATTCCCCTTGAATTTTATTTTATTTACTGCCCATTAGGGAGTTCAGTTGTGCTCAGGATTTACTTCTAGTGGGCTCAGAGGACCATATACAAGTATCAAGGATCAAACTGGGGTCAGCTGTGTGCCAGACCAGCGCCCAATCTACTGAACCATCTCTTCAAACTAGAAGTTTTCTTCTTGATGTTGGAGCCCAGGATAATGGGGTCACTCTCAGAGAGGGATTCAGAGTCCCTTTCTCCTTCCTGGGTCTGCTGAAAAAGATGCAGCACAGAGTAGAGCTTCAGGCCACATCTCTCACAGCTGCTGGGCCAGGCCCTATAGTCAGAGCCCAAGTTAGTTTAAACCATCCCCTGACTGGGACTAGCCCTGACTGCTTGGGGGCACAGGGTGGGCCCCCTGCTTTGGGACAGACATAATACTAGTGAGGCCTCCCTTTTGTTCTCTGGGAAGGAGAGTCCCCAGGAAGCCCTCCATAAAGGCCCCTTCCCAATAGCATCCTGAAGGTTGCCTCCCATATGCTCTCCACAATCCTGGATTCCAGCAGCTCCCAAAGCAGGTCAGTGTGTGGGTGAAGCCCAGGCAGGGCTGAGACTGGTTTGGAGGGTGGAGATGGGGGCCCACCAGTCATTCATGTCCTTAGTATCTCTCCCTGCTTCAAAGAGCCCCGCGCTCTCCGGTCTGCATTTCCAGCTTGCTATGGGAACGACGTTGAGTGCAGACAGAGGCAGGAAAGCCTGCTGGGAACCAGAGAGCATTAGGGGCACTATCACCCCTTCATTCCTGCAACCACACGCTCACAGGTGAGTCACCATTGTCCAGTCCAAGGCGCTCAGAGAACGAGAGAAAGACATGTGATGGCTGCAAGGCCAGGGGAGAGCATGGTTGGGATTGCAGCTTCTCGGTCCACATGTCACATAGCCCTAGACATGCAAAGCTTCCATCCCAGCCTTAGGGACTTCCCATCCAGCAGAGGGGAGCCCTAGTGACCCCTCTCCCAGTCCTTCACTTACAGGAGAAAAAAAACATGAAATCTCTTTGAGGGGAGACTGAGAAGTGACCCCAAGTTTTTCATCCCTGCACTCATGCCCTGCCAGGGCTCCCAGGAAGAGTGCTCCACACTCCAGTCTTAGAACCCCAGTTTGGTTGTGAAGGTTCTGAGGGTACTGGGTTCTGGGTTCTGGGAGTACTAGAGCATGGAAAGCTCCCATTTCTGCAGCCACAGCCAGAAAGACAAACCAGAGAGAACATGGTTTCTTTGAGGATGAGGCAAATGAGATCCTATCCCGGGAGACAGAGTGAGGCCACCCAGGAGAGCCAGACCACTAGGGAGCACCTTGCCACCATGGAGCTGTGAATCAGCTCATTTGCTCGATAAAGTCACAACATTTGGGGCACGTTCACTTCACGTCTGGATCAGCTGTATGCTCAACTGGAGCCCTATAAGCTGTGCCATCTCCCATTCCCCAAAAGGTTCCTTTATTTCCCCTTAAATTTCATTTTATGAAGTGAGTTGCACATGGTGGAAGTCCACTGTGACACCACATGGGCCATTCTTTCATTCACACTTGAGGGGGGAAAAGAGCAGAACAGTGGGCTCCACTGATGCGCTCCAGCGGGATTGGAAAGCAAGGTCACAGGGGGAACAGACATGGGCTGAATTCCAGCCACTCTGTCTGCCACCATTCCAAGAGACCCAGATAAGAGAGCAAAAAGGTTTCAGGGCTGTGAGCAGGACACAACAAAAGCAGGCGGGCCAGCTCCACCAGCAGCAGGAAAGGGTCACCAAAGCAAGCCCCAAAACTCAGAGACTATTGGGCTTGAATCTGGTAGGCGATACACCAATATTCGAAGGTCTGGGAGAGAGATCTGGGAAATTCACGACTTGGCTCATTTCTAACAGGCGCTAATCAGAGTCCCCAGAGGGACTGTGGGGGGCCTCCCACACCAGAAGAAGAACTGATGCTGCTGCCTTAGGCTTAGGAGATAGAGGGATCCCAGCAAATGGGAGAGACACCCCGCTGGACCCACCCCACAGATCCTTCCCCATGACCTGTTTAAACCCCCCCCCCAAATGCAGCAAGCCAAGACTGAGAAAAAAGGTGTAAAAAGCAGCTGCTAGTGGGGCCTGAGCTATAGTACAACAGAGAAGGTGTTTTGTCTTGCAGGCAGCCAACGCAGGTTTAACCCCTAGCATCCCATGTGGTCCTCCAAGCCTGCCAGGAGTGATTTCTGAGCACAGAGCCAATTGTGGCCCAAAAACCAAAACCAGACCAAACAAACAAACAAACAAAAAAGCAACTGCTAGAGAAATGGCCTGAATGTTCCAGACAGAGCCAAGGGAACTTCCCTGTGCTGTGTCATAGTCCAGGGAACCCTGCTGCCCACGTTAGGAGACCTTGGTCCTGCCCCAGTCTCCCAGGCAAAACAGTAGCAGCTACAGGAACTCTCTCGGTGTCTTCCCTTCAATAGATATGCCCTGGACCCTGCAGTGGCTCTCAGAATTTCAGCGTGCTGCGTTAGTGACAGACTCAAACGCTCAGGGTTCATATTGGTAGCTCTCCCTAGCTCACTGCCCAGGGGCCACTCCAGGCAGTGCTGGGCCATATACCTAGGGCTTCTGCTG
This sequence comes from Crocidura indochinensis, assembly GCA_004027635.1. Lineage (NCBI taxonomy): Eukaryota > Metazoa > Chordata > Mammalia > Eulipotyphla > Soricidae > Crocidura > Crocidura indochinensis. The sequence continues at coordinate 3,900 of PVKC010051797.1, read as the reverse complement.
CTGGAAATCCTGTGTGGCACATGATGGGCCAATCTGGGGCTCCCCGAGAGGAACCCATAGGCAGCTAGAGGAATGGGTAGCACCTCTGCCCATCCTCACTCACTCTCCCAGTGAGGCACAGCCTAAAAGTACAGGCAGAGGAAGGGGATGTGAAGGCATGGAGGGTCAAGGAAGCATCACCCAGGAGCCATTCAGGGGTCTGCAGGCAGCCAGGCTGGTCTAGGAGCAGCAAGACTGTCCAGAAAGACAAAGCAGGAGGCAGAACTCAGAACCTGGGGTGTGGGTGGGTAGGTTCCCTGGACCAGCTGAGAGAATGCAGAGGTATGGGGAGTGAAGGGGTGTGGGGAGGGAAGCCATTCTAGGTAAAAGGGGTCCTGGGGAGTCCTCCTTCCTCTCCATAACCTTTGGCACAGGTATACCCTCGAGTGGGTGGTGCTAGAGAGAGCAGATCCGACCCCTCTACTCTCCTCTGGCCCTGCCTTCAGCATTTGGGGTCCAGTGACCTTCCTGGCTGGCAGTGGAGAAGCAAAGCGGGGGGAAGAAAAGGTCACCCAGTAGGACAGCAGGTGGGCAGCCCTCTGGCCTTTCAAACAATCAATCCCTTTTAAATATGTATCACAGGAGCTCTGGGGGGTGCCTGTTGTGATGTGGATGAGTGGCCATTGTAGGGTGGAGAGAGAGGGCCCCCCCCCAGGGATACTGTCTAGGTCTGCAGGAAGTGAGTGTACTGGAGCAAAGCAGACTTAGGCCTTCACTATTGTCCAATTGCACCAGTCTTAATTTCATTCCAGAGACCACCAGCACAGAACCACGGAGCCAACAGGCCTGCCAAGTCCTCCTGGGAAGAACTTTACTGTTTCACCCCTATTCTGCTGACAGGGTGTCTAGGGCCAATCACACCCCTAATGGCAAATGCAGTATCCAGGGCTATGCTTCCAGATCTAACTCCAGCCTCCTGCCTGCAACTTGCAGCTTCAACTCTTGGCCAGCTCCAGACAGTTCTGCTCCGGGCAGAACTCTGAGCTCTGCCAGGAGACAGCCAGGCCCTGCTCCCCGCAGCCTGCACACTATGTTCCTTTGGCCTGGACAGTGGGTTCAAATCAGGGAGCCCCATGAGCCCCAAAGTGCAGTCCTGATCTCAGCGCTGTTGTTATAACCCCTGGGACTGTGGATAAACAGGAACATTCCTAGGTGTCCTCTCACCAGAAACTGGTCCTGGAAACCAGCCCTGTATCATGAAGAAGCAAACTTTTCTGTGCATGGGGAGGGAATAGTATGATGTTAAGGGTCATTCTTGGCAAGGAAAGTGTTTTAACAAACAAGCTGCTACTCTGGCATTTTAGCCCATTGGATCCCTCCAGCATCTGCTCTGCGGTCCTGGGCATAGGCAGATTACTCCTGAAAACCAAGTGTCCATCAAAGGTAGATGGTAAAGTCTAGTCTTTTTTGTTGTTGTTGTTGTTTTGGGTTTTGGGCCATACCCACTGATGCTCAAGGGTTACTCCTGGCTATGTGCTCAAAAATCACTTCTGGCTTGGGGGGACCATATGGGACGCCCGGGGATGGAGCCGTGGCCCGTCCTAGGCTAGCACTTGCAAGGCTTACCTTACCTTGCTTTGCCTCCAGTGCCACCACTCCGGTCCCAAGGAGTCTAGTCTTGACAAAAGAAGGCAAGAGATGAATTCATTAACTGTTCCAAACTGGCAAATCCCCCCTTCTGCTTGAAGGCCTAGAAGCTCACAGCCACACCCTACTAATGGTCCTCAAACTATGGCCCATGGGCCACATATTATATTTGTTCCCATTTTGTTTCTTCACTTCAAAATAAGATATAAGCAGTGTGCACAGGAATTTGCTCAGTTTTTGTTTTTGCTATAGTCTGGCCCTCCAACAATCTGAGTGACAGTGACTGGGTCCCTGTTTAAAAAGTTTGAGGACAATTGCTACCAACAGAAACAACCTATCTCCACCACTGAACCTAATCAAACTGCCAAGCCACCAAATTGTTCCAGAACTATAGATCCTGGAACGACCACTGGCCACAGGTAGCCACGAGACACCTCCAAATTTTTGTGCTATCAGTCCAGTGGAATCACAGCAAATCTGAAGAGAGAAATTGCACAGAAGCTTACCAAGCTCCGTGAACCTAAATAGGAACACAGAAAACTCAACTAGCACCAACCACAGCCCAGGAAATCCTTAGGCAACGAGTTCAATAATACCACAGAGAGAGAGAAAACAATTATTCCCAATGGACCCTTATCGATCTAAGTATAAATCGTTCCATTTGCCTTTGTGTTGTAACCAACAATAAGAAGTCAATTTGTTTGTGCTGGCAAGGGGACAAACTCAGGTGGCAGGTGGGAAATTGGAGACACCGTGGAGGGTAACGTTGGTGGTGTGATTGGTGCCGAAACACTGAGTGCCCGAAACAACTGTGTTATGAACAAACTAGGTAAACCATGATGTTAAAAATCGTGATGTTTTTGTTTTTAATATAAAGACCCAAGTAGAGTCCTGGCTCTATAGTAGGGCAGTGGGGAATGAGCATGTGAGGGGACCCAGGTGTGAAATTTTGGGGGTGGAAGAGACAGAGAGAGAGAGAGAGAGAGAGAGAGAGATACTGAGAGAGAGAGAGAGAAAGGTCACTGAACCATACAAAACAACAGTAAACTGGGAGCCAGTGTTTTCCACAAGTGCATCCACCACAATTTGTTTTTGTTTTTGTTTTTGTTTTTTTAAAAATAAGTTCCTCGATAGCATGATGGTAATGTGTTTGCCTACCATGCAGAAGGCTGATGGTTTGAATTCCGGCATCCTATATGTTCCCCTGAGCCTGTCAGGAGCGATTTCTGAGCGTAGAGCCAGGAGTAACCCCTAACACTGCCAGGTGTGACCCAAACAAACAAACAAAAAATACAAAAATAAAACAACAAAAAATGCTCCTCAAAGAATACCTAAGAGCAGGACCTGTGAGACATCATGTAAGGCATCAGGCAACCTGCAGAATCAAGCTCTAACTTAAAAAAAAAAAAAAAAGACTTTTTTTTTTTAACTGTAGTAAAGAACACACATTCTGATCCTGTGAAGTGCAGAGTCAGGCTGCGATACCCTGATGGGACAGAACTCTCCAGAACCTTATCAGCTCACAGACCAGGTTTATTCAGCTGGACTCTCTGTGTTTAGGAACTGATTGCCTCACTTGTGTCAGTGGAACCATGTGGTACCAAGTCCTTTGTGTGGACTGATCTGCTGGCATTCCTGAGGCTCATCTGCAATTTCAGGGCCCCCTCTCTGCCTTTCTGAAGCCCGAGCATCCTCCCTCTTGGCATGCCCCGAAGACATTCCTCGAATCTAGACCTTATGTTGGCCCCTTTTCGGCTCTTTCTCAGAGATAGCCAAGGGTGCTTCCATGTCTTGGCTACTGTGAATCCTGTCCCTATCAACACAGGATGGCAAGGATCTCTTCAGCCCTCACCCTCAATTCATTATTTCAGAGAGCCCCCCCTAGGGAGCTGAGGGCTTGGGCTACTCCTGACTTGACCCAAAGCCCTGACCAGGCTTCAAAGTAGCTGCAGTAGAGCTTACTGGAGTCTGACTGGCATTTCTCCAAAGATAAAAGACACTGGCTCCACTCATGGCTTCTTGCCATTTTTTGTTTTGTTTTTGTTTTTGTTTGTTTTGGGGTCATACATGATGGTGCTCAGGGCTTATTCCTGGCTCTGCACTCAGAAATCATTCCTGGCAATGCTCAGAGAACCACATGGGATGCTAAGGTTTGGACCCAGGTCAGACTCGTACAAGGCATACATTCGATCTGTGTTTAGACACACACACACACACACACACACACACACACACACACACACACCAGTGTCATCCCCTCATTCCTGTCTAGGG
>PVKC010051796.1:0-10447 GCA_004027635.1 Crocidura indochinensis | reverse complement strand
CTTCCTTCCTTCCTTCCTTCCTTCCTTCCTTCCTTCCTTCCTTCCTTCCTTCCTTCCTTCCTTCCTTCCATTTCTTTCTTTGTTTCTTGTCTCTATAAGCCTGTGCATCAAACCTGATTTTAATTCCTGCATTCTGTCCATCAAGCACATGGTGAACCTGACTGAATTTTGAGCTCTAAAATGAAAAGATGAATTTACATAGGATTTGATATGCCATTTCCTGACCTTGCTTGAGAAGAAGATGAATGGGAATACACCAGCTTGGCAAGTGTAGCGGGACTAGCCTACAGCCTATAGGAATATTTGTAGTAGTTGCAAGTCATTGAAAGAAAGTAGTGAGTCTGAAGATTCTAACTGTGTTCCTTTATGGTTCTAGAATCTTCTCACCCACCCCACTCCCTTCTTGGAAGGGCTGAATTCTCCAGTAATAAGTAAAATCTGTGACTTGATTCTGTGATGACCTCAGGAATGAGGCTCTCCCCACATTCAGAGGAATGGCTAGCTAAGATCCTTTTGTGCTTAAGAAGAACCTCATTTTATTTTGGTATCAAGATTAGCTTTCTATAGATACTTCCTGCTTTTACAGCCCACTTGGGAAGACATTTAATGTAATATTTTTGGAAGGAAAAGATTAAAGTATTTACAAACTTGGCTCATAGTTGATGCTGATTTTGATTAAAAAAATGGTTTTGACCGTAGAATTCACCAAACTTCTCCATGCACCAGTTGCAGCACATAAACTGTTGAATGTAATATTATAACTTCCCCAGTATCCCAGTACATTCTTTTCCAAACAGTTCTGGGGCCACAAGCTGTGGTTTCTAAGTATGACTCTCCTGAGATTCTTCCTGGCTGGCTCTCTTTTTTGCTCCCTTTTCCTGGAAATCATGAACATCATCTGACAAAAGCTTAGCTGTTGTGCTTATGATTCAGGCTGGCCAGTTTGTAAGTCACTAGCAAGAGCAAAGCCACAGCTGTGAAGTTTCTGGACTGAGGGTCTCTTCTTAGTTTCTGTTTGCTTATTGAGGAGTACCTAGACACAATACAGAAAGTAGAGCATTCTAAAAAGACTCAGTCTGATTCTCAGAATGCATCTCCTGATCTTGACCTTTACTCAAGGTCAGCTCAACCTGACATTCATTGTGTAGTTATTTTAGCTGTTGGCTTTCAGAACCCAGAAAAAGTACTATGAACCCAAAGAACTCTTAGATCTGTCTTGCAGCTGGTACCTTCTCTTTGGTGTCTTAGTGAATCAGGATATACAAGATTTTTCTGGGGTGAGCCTGGAGAAGCTGAACATTGATTGATATTACTTTTGCCAAAATTTGCTACTGTTTCATTGAGAATTAACATAACCAGATACTATGCTTCGTCATGTGGTGAGTGAGACCATGGGAGAATTCTTACAGCCTTCATCAGAGGTCTCCAAAATATTTTAGACCTTATGATATAGCCAGTCTTAGTATCTCTTGTAAACTATTCAGCCCTGTTTTTGTAGTGATGAAACTTTATGAATGGATATAACTCTATCTCAGTCAAACCTGAGTTGAAAATAACCTGCTATTTGCCAACCTCTGATCAACACTCTACTTTTCTCTAACTTTTAAGGTTTTTTTTAAATACACTTATTAAGAAAACCCAATGTATGTTTAAATTAAAATAATCACATACAGTGGCCAAGAGGTAGTACAGCAGGATTGGCATTGACCTTGCATATGGCAGGCCTGGGTTTGATTCCAAGTTTCTCATATGGTTCCTTGAGCCCACCAGGAGCAATTCCCAAGTGCAAAAGTCAGGTATATCCTGAAACCAAAAAAAAAAAAAAAAAAAATAGAATCACATACAAAGGCCTGTCTTCACATAGGTAATCTTTTATGTAGGTTTCATGCTTAAGAGTTTAAAATAGAATTTTATAGTGGTAGCTTACTTCTTAAGCATCAACAAAGTGTGGGGAATGAAGGAGATACACAGAAGAGGTTAGTGTACACAAAGAAGTTAGTATCCATTAAAATTTGAATCCAAGGAAGGTTTTGTTACTCCATTCTTTTGCTGTTGGTGGTGCTTTTTGTAATTAATTAATTTTTTATTGAATCAGCATGAAATAGTTAACAATGTTTTTCATGATTGCGTTTCAGTTATAGTGCCTTCTTCCCTTTTTCTTCTCTTCTTTTTCTTCTCTTTTCATTGTCTTCCTCTTCCTCCTCCTCTCCTTCTCATCCTCCTTCTCTTCTGTTTTCTCCTTTTCTTTTACTTCCTTCTCTTCCTAGTTCTCATTCCTTTTTCTTCTCCTACCTTTTTTTCCTTTCTTCTTATTTCTAATCTTCTATTTTCTTCCTACTTTCTCTTCTTCCTTTGTCCTTGTTCTTTTTCTCTCCCCTTTTTCCTTTTAGGTACTGTGGTCGGAAATAATGTTACTTAATGAGGTATAATCTTATATCACATATCACTTTAATGAACTCACTTTAAAATCATGCACAAAAGTCAAATCAAAATGGATTAAAGACATAGATATAAGACCTGAAACTATAAGGTATATAGAGGAAAATATGGGCAGAATACTCCATGACATTCAAGTTCAAGACATCTTCAAGCATGAAACTCCACTGACCAAGGAAATGGAAGCAAAAAGAAATAAACTGGACTTAAGTGTTTTTCAAAGCCACATTGTCTTTAGAACCGGGGTGGCGAACATGTGGCTCTTGAGCTGCATGAGGCTCCCAGCCAAAATGAATGTGGCTTTTTGCCTCTTATCATGATTTTGTATACTGTGTTTCTTTGCCAAGTTTGGGTTTTGTTCTGCTGCTTCTGAGGAGGGACCTCTGAGGAGAGATCTCTGAGCACTAGTCCCACCCCCAGTCTGCGTCATCCCGCCTCCCATCCCTCGGAAACAACTGCATGGGCCAGCAAGCGGGGAGGTAGAGTGGGGGGACCCGTGTGTCGCATGTTGTATAACATCTGGCCATTAGTTCTTAGTGTGTAGGACGCAGCACACCCTCACCATCACTGTAGGATTTCAACCTCACTCAAAATGGCAAAATGCAATATGTGTTGAATAGATTATTGTTAAAATTATATGCTTTTGTGTGAGTGTTTGATTTGGCAGGTCATTGTGTGGTGTGGCTCTCACAGTTTAAAATTTTGGCTCATTGTGTAGAACTTGTTCGCCATCCTTGCTCTAGAAAGTCACCCCCCCTTTTTTTTTTTCACTTCAATGTGGTAGAGTCTGTGTGCACTTTGGGTGGAGACCTTTGAGATGTCGGGTTTATGCACAACCAGTTAAGTGATGGTAGGGCTGTGCTAGGGTGTGAGCCCTGCTCTCTGGATGAATTTACACTTGTATTTTGGCTATTGGGGTCACTTTTGGTGTTAAATCTGTTGAAACACTCAGGAATCTAAAACTCTCATGCCCAAACATCATTGACACCATTCACCTCCACCACCAGTTTAAATTACAGCCCTATTAAATTAGACTGGCAGTTTGTAGAGCATTTAAGGAAACAGACTAAATACTTGAAATGCCAAATGTATATTTTACATATATATATATTCAACCTATTGAGTCCCTCAGACTTTTTCTCTTGGACAACCAATTGATTATAATGTATTTTGTGTCTATTTCAGATGAGAGGATTTTCTGTCTCTTCCTTTAAATTCTCACAGGAAGCAGACATACAGCTCTAGAGTCAGGAGAGCTTTGCACTGAAATTGGGTCAATATTTTAATTTTCAAAGTTCACTAACTATTTTTCATGTTCATGGTAGAATATATTCAATGCACCTAGCTCTTTTAAGAGCAACTTGATTGTTAAATATTTATTTGCATCTCAGGGTAGTCTCTGAAATCTTCAGACATGGAAGGATGGGTAAATGTCTGTTGCTGTGTTTTGCTTGTCTGCTTCTTTCCCAGATATGCAGCCCTGTCTGCATTGCAATAAACACACCTCAGGCTGGAGTCTGCTCTCACTATGCCTGGATAATTCTGAGCCTCCAGGGGGTCTTCACATTCTAACTTGATTTTCTTAAAACCTCCTTTTCATTTTCCATACAAGTTGTGCATTTCAGGGAGTAGCACACTCTGTTCTTTCTCTCTGCCTTTTTTTTTTAATCTAGTGCTATTTGTGTCCTGAACTCCTTCAGGGATGACCTCGTTCAGACTCCCAGTGAATAATAGGAGAGCAATGAATGTTTAAAAATAAAATATCAGGTGACCCAGGCAACAGTTTCCTCTTTCCCCCACTCCACTTTGCTTCTCACTACAGTGAGGACTGACATGTCAAAGATCTCAGAGAGTGGCATAGAATATAGGTCATGGGACATCAACCCCTTGGTAGCAACCTTTTTCAAATGTTAAGGTTCTTTTAGGATTACTTTTCTTGCAACTCCAAGGGAAATGAAACAGTTAACGCAGTTTGCAAAAAAGAGGTCAGAGGAGGTCTAATGTGACTGTTTAAACCACATCATCCCACATCATCCTGCTAGTTCTACCCGGGAGTCTTAGGGAAGGTAAAGTTTGAGATGGAAAGAGACCACCCAGAAGGTGAATAGGCTTTTATTTTAATAATCTTCCTCTTAAGATGAGTTTGGCAGGAAGTCCTGAAATTGGATTTTGACAGCTTTGGCTTCTAGGCTTCAGTCTTGCTGTGGAGGTTTATTCTGATCCATACAGATCTGGTAAAACAAAACCTTGCACTCAGAGGAAAAGAAACAATGGGTTGTGTGTTCAAGAGGATTGGGGAGTAGCATTGGCTAGAAGGGGTTCTGACGCCTCTTTATTTATTTATTCTTCCTTCTCTTGGTCTTTTTGTTTATGTGGAAGATGTTTTCTATCTATAGGAGGCACTGCCCTGCCATTTATATTCCAAACACGAAGTTGGACATAAAATCAACTTGCCTCTCCAAATCGTTACAGGTTTCAGAAGAAAGAGACAAATCGATACACGCTTTCTTAAAACCTATTGTAGAACTGTCCTGTTTGAGTGCTTCACCAAGATTTAACCTACAGCTTCAACTGTTAATTTGGACTCTACCGTGTGTGTGTGTGTGTGTGTGTGTGTGTGTGTGTGTGTGTGACTGTAAAATTCATTCCCACCTCCTGCACCAAAGACTAATACTTATACCAAGTCAATATGAAATATCAGGATTCTTTGACTTTCAATACTTGCTGGAGAAAGTGTGTGTGTGTGTGTGTGTGTGTGTGTGTGTGTGTGTTTGATCATATTTTAATATGATTTTAATAGTTCTTGGTGATTCTTTTCCTCTTTATTGTTTTATTTTTCCATCGTACTTATGATGCTCAGGGGCTACACCTGAATCTGCATTCAGAAATTACTCTTGGCAATGCTTAGGGGAATATATGGGATGCCATGTATTGAAACTGGATCAACTTCCTGCAAGACCAGTTACCTACCCCATTATACTCTAATTCTAGACTCACTTTGGTGATACTTTAATACTAAGTTATTTCATCTTTTGCCTTTATTTAATAAGACTAAGGTCCAAAATTTGTCTAACCCAAGTCCTTGTTTGGTGATTGCAGGTTTGGAAAGAAATCCCGGCCTGCTATGTATGATGTGACTCCTATCGCCTATGAAGATTACAGCCCTGATGACAAACCTCTGGTGACACTGATCAAAACAAAAGATTTGTAATCTTTTTGGGGGGGATTATTTTTCAAAATGATAGGATACTACACTCATTTAAATATTTTTAAGAAAAGACAAAGCTTAAGGCATTTAAAACGTTAGCTGCTTGAGAGTTTTCGGTAGACTATTTAAGAACTAATTTTCTGCAGCTTTTAGTTTGAAAGAATATTTTAAAAACAGAAATTTGTGAAACCCATAGATTCGTTTTCATGTACTTTCAGCTCTCTTAAATTGTCCACTTTGACTAGTGTGAGCTCATTTTGTGGTAGACACTATCACCTAACCCGGATTTCCTTCTGAGGTTGGTACAGAATAAGTCTCATCAGGCGAAGTTTGTATTTGATCTGTGAGTGCCTGCTTTCAGAGTAGAGTTAAGGAACACATGTAGAGTTTGATGTATAATACAGTAGACTTGTTAATTAAAAAAAAGTCTGAACTGTTTGTTTTGTGGAAAAGAAAAAAAGAAACTAGTTAACTTCTTCCTAACCCGAATGACATTAGCCTCTGCTTATTCTGTGCATGGATAAGTAATGTTTTTCTGCACTGTTTTGTTGAATCTTGCAGAAACATCTCTTTGAGTTTTATTTTTTTTTGTCACTTTCATAACTGTCCTCAAAATAGGCCTTGAAAATATGTTCAATGAAAGGGTCTCATGAGGCACAGTATGGAAGCTGTTTTCTTTCTGAAGTCAAGGTTTTCTATTGTGAGTAAATTAAATTTATGTTGGAGTTGTTGCTAAAAGGTAGTAACTGTAGGAAAGTACTGGTCCCTTCAATAGTGAGTATTTCTCATAGTGCATCTTTATTTATATCCAGAACATTTTTGTGGCTGTATTTGATTGAAATGTGCTTCTTCTGATTCTTGCTAATTTCAAAGAATATTGAATAAATGTTACCAAGTCAAGGATGCACTTGTCTCTCACTTCTTTTAAATGCTGTGAAGTGTTTTGGATTTGAAGTGTATTGCCAAACAAACACTCCATTAATTTTGAAATTTTAAATATTTCAAAGGGGCATGTCTATGCTGCCTAGATCTCTAGAAGTTCTTGGGTCTCCCCATGGGTCTGTGAGCCAACCTCACTTTCTTGCAAACACAAAAGCTTGAAAAAAATTAGGTAAATTCTTGTGCCCTTGATACCAAAATTTGCCGTTTAGAGATATTTAGGCCCGTTAAAAACCGGAATTGCTTCTAAGCATGGTATATAGGACCCTTATGGTCACAGGGAAGGCCTGTGCTGCTCTTTGGAGAAAAGCAAATGAAGTCTTTTAGCAAACAGTATCTTTGTCCTTAGAAATGTTGGACCAGCGGCTGAAACAATTGTACAGTAGGTAGGGTTATTTTATTTGCCTTGCATGCGTCTTCCCCTGTTCAATAACCGACATCATATATGGTTCCCTGAAACCCACCAAGATTTACTCCTGAGTGCAGAGCTAGGAGTAACCCCTAACACTATGTGTGTCCCCCACAAACAACAACAAGAAGAACTATGAGGACCACTTGATACTGTGCTAAAATACCAAATCAAGGTTTTAAAAACTCATTTTACCTTTACTTGGAAGTGTTTAATAAAGCCAAGAGGAGTGCTATCAAGTGGTGGGAGGATTAAAAATTTTTTATTAACACTGTAATTGACCAAATTATTCACAACAGTTGTTTTAGACATTAAATGTTTCAACAGCAAGTGTACCACCAGTATGACCTCCAGGTCAAGGCAGTTGACTCTTGTCCATTTGAGCATGGCTGTCCACTTTTGGTCTGTGTATTTTGAGATTCTGCAACCTAATATTTGAAGCACCAGATCTGATTCTGACAGAGGAGCTAGCACCAGGAACTGCACTAAAGGGTTCTGAAACCAGAGTCATAAAGTCAATAATTTTGAATTATACCTTTGTGTAGTTAACTAGTCCATCTATAATGATCTCCAAGTGCAGAGTGAAGCCAATTGAGTGGGCATAGCATGGGCAGTCATTAGGAGCACTTGATTGAATTCACCATCTCCTTTAGACTTGCTACTTACCAATTTTGGGCAAAGAAACCTAAGCCAAAGCTTCCACATTTGGAAACTGGAAAGAATGTTAGTTTATTCCTTGTGGGTGAAGGTGAGAATTATGCTCCAGATGTCTATAAAGGATTAGTACAAGCATTCTGCATGCCAGATGTATGCTTTATTTTTCAATTAAAAACTTTATTGTTGAGGTGACAGTTTACAACACCATTTATTTTAAAGATGCAGTTTCACACCTTTTTAATTTAAATATTGCCACACTACAACTGCTACCCAAGGGTCAATCTTCCTTCATCACAGTCCATTGGGACCCTTCCCATTCTGGTAACTTCAGTTCCATGCTCAGAGATCAAGGGTTTATTTTCTCTTAGCTTTGTTCTCTTGCTTTTAAACCTCTGTATTTCACATATAAATGAGAATGTTCAGTATTTATTTTTCTTTTGACTTTTACCTAGCATGACCACCTTCAGTTTCATGTTGTGGCAAATGGCAAGATTACATCTTTTCATATGATAAATAGTATTCCATATCTATATCTATAATATAAATGCATATCTATACAATGCATATCTATACAACACATGTATGCTTTTATTTTGGTGGGGATGGAAATCAAAACTTTTTGTATTTCAGGACTTATGCCTGGCTCTAGCTCAAGGATCACTCGTGGCACTGATTAGGAATTATATGTGGTACCTTTGCAGGACTGAACCCAAGTGCAACCTGAGTCAACCCAAGTACAAGACAAGTGCCCTAAACCCTGATTTATACCTCTGGTCTCATGACATCTTTAATCTTTTATATTTCTTTTGGGGTATCCTAAACAGTGCTCAGGAGGCCCTAGGTTCATTTCCATAAGTTCTTGATCAATTGTGCAGGTGTTCTAAATGAAGGCCTGAGGATGTGGAGCTACATAAAACATATAGTACTGGAGATCAAGGGAAACACCAGTGATGCTCAAGAGCCTCCAGAATGCTCTAGAGGTATTGGGCAGGGCATGTTATGAGGGGTTTGAATTCAGAACCCTGTATGTGCAAAACATGTACCCTTGCTTGCTAAGTTATCTCCTTCTCTACTGTACACCACGAACCTTTTATCCACTCATTTCTCTTGACTGATTTCTTGATCTTGCTTGTTGAACATAGGGTCACAGTGACCATAGACATGCATCAACAATATTTTTTGAATGACTGCTTTTGTGTTTGGATAAAAGTTTAGTTAGGGAAATTACCAAATTATATGGTCAATATATTTTTCATATTTGAAGAATTCTCTATACTGTTTTTTATAGAGATTCAAAGAATTGGGGGCCGGGAGGTGGCGCAGGAGATAAGGTGCCTGTGCTAACCTAGGACGGACCACGGTTCGATCCCCCGGTTCCCCATATGGTCCCCTGTGCCTGCCAGGAGCGACTTCTGAGCGAATAGCCAGGAGTAACCCCTGAGCGTCACCGGGTGTGACCCAAAAACCAAAAAAAAAAAAAAAAGAAAAAAAAAAAAAAGAGATTCAAAGAATCTCCATACTGTTTTTTTAATAGAGGCTGGAAGAATTGCCAGCAAGAGACAATGAGATTTGCTTTTTTTTTCCTACACATCCTCCAACACTTGTTGTTTCTGGTCTTTTTCATGATTGCTGTTCTCACAAGTGCAAGGCGATTTTGGTAAATCTCAGTGATATAATTTAGTCTTATTAACTCTAGTCATTGTTGTTCATTAAAACCTCATAAATTGTGCTCTCTTCGGCAGCACATATACTAAAATTTGAACGACACAGAGAAGATTAGCATGGCCCCTGCGCAAGAATGACACACAAATTCGTGAAGCGTTCCATATTTTTTAAAGAAAAAAAAAAGAAAAAAAACCTCATAAATTACACATTGTGTCATTGAAAATTATACTTTTTACTGACTTCTATTTTCCTTTACTTCACCCCACTTCTTGAAAACCACTTTTCTGTCACTGTTCCATGAGCTTTACTTTCATTGATTTAGTTTTTTAAATTCCATGTGTCATTAAACACCCTGTAGCATTTACTGTTCAGTTGTTCAGTTACTTAGCATGATGCCTTCCAAATTATTTCATATTTCCATAGATTGTCAGGATCGTCTTATTTCCAAAAGATTGATGAATATTCCATTGTTTATATACACCACACTTATCTATGGAGTAGCACAGTCTTACAATGAATGGAATAATTAAGATTTCTTGATATAGGCACTAGATCATTATTGGTTATGGATCTGTCCTGTATACTGTAGGATGTTCAACAATAACCCTACCTTGAAGACAGTAGTTGTTACTCCCCCCCCAAAAAAAATTCCTCCAAATATTGTCAGGTATTCCCATGGGGATATATTCATCACTGGTTGAGAACCATTGCCTTTGCTTTTACTTTTTCTTTTTTTTTATGTATGTCCACTTTTTCCTTTTTATTCATCCACTTATTGTGCTTTTTAGTATTACAGATCTCCTTTGTATATTTCAAGTAATATTTTCAAGTGCATCTTCATGATTCACTGATATTTCATGAATAGTCTAAAATGTGGACTCAGAAGTGTGCTTCTAATTCTAAAGTTTTAAATTCTTTTTTGTTTTTGGGCCACACCCAGTGGCCTTAGGTTCTGCACTCAGAAATTACTCCAGGCAGTCTCAGAGGACCATATAGGATGCCAGAGACCAAACCCAGATTGGCTTCTTGCAAGGCAAATACTCTACCCACTGTATTTACACTCTGGTCTCTTAAATTTTGAATTCTCAAACTGGTTCCCTCCCTCCCTCCCTCCCTCCCTCCCTCCCTCCCTT
>PVKC010051795.1:0-10265 GCA_004027635.1 Crocidura indochinensis | reverse complement strand
GATTCTCCTTGAGTTTCCTCAAAAGTTATTTTAATAACACTTAATAATTAAATTATAAATCAAAACTTAAGTATTATATAAGATATTTTGCTCTAATTAACACAACTCTCAAATAAAACCAGACTTGGGTTTATAAGAAGTACCATATTATCATAAATAGACTAATAATTCAAAGATATTATGGAATATAATTTGAATAGAATAGAATAGAATTTGTAGAAGAAATTGAGTATTGAAAGGAAACTAATGGTGTAGAGGAATTTGGATTTACAGATAAGAATTCAGAATTTAAATTCAGGATTGTTGGGCATCAATAAAGACTACTTTTAGAATAGGTATAAGGTTAAATTATGTTTTATTCAAAATTTAAATTCAGGATTGTTGGGCATCAATAAGGACTACTTTTAGAATAGGTATAAGGTTAAATTATGAACTTTTTGGAAATGCAAGGGAATGGGCTGTAAAAAGATGACACTAAATATGGAGAATTAGAATTTCTTACACACATTGCAATATAAATCTAGGTATGAGGTGATAATAATATGAAGTAAGAAATAATGCAGTGAGAATATATAAAGGGAAAAGATAGAGATTGCTACAAAATTCAATGAATAAATATTGGTGGTTGGTTTATACTTTCTATTTCATTATATTATCTTCATATTTTTCTGAACTTAATTTCTATAGTGTTCAAATTAAATATTTGAATAATAATGATAACAATAATTGAATGATAATAATAAATAATTCAAATATTATAAATAATAATGAACTGGAATTAAATTCTAAACTAGTTTATATTGTTGAAAATGTGAATGATTGACACAAAGAAATATTAACTGTTACTATGATAGGAAGTATGTTTACATTAAAACTTTATGCTTCATATATTTTAAATTAAAACTTAATCTTAAATGAACATGAAAATACAAAGAAGTTGATAAAACTGAAAAAATGTATAATGGCATTAGGTATATACTCTTTTATAAAAGCTATGGGTGTTATATTCCCAATTAGTATGTATAGGTTATTAATATATGAAGAAAGTTTTATTTTTAGAAAAACTTGTATTTTCAAGAAAGCTTTGCTGAGTATTTGACAGTTGACTATGTATTAAAAAGATGACCCTGTTTTAGCATGTTATTAAAAATATTAAGTGTATTGCAAGTTGAAATCACACTTATTTTCCAAAATGCAATTGTTTTAATTATTCACTGAAGAAAAGCATCATCTGACAATCACTATCATCTAAACTCTATTGTTTTACAGATCAGTAATGGAAATGACTATTTATCATTTTCAGAATACCTGGGATTAAAATAGATGGCACAAACAATAAGCATAAAATAACAAGAGAAGAAAAATGTGTGTACAATATATAGACTCTAAGAGACACTTTCTTAAAAGAAGATAAGTTGTTAGAGAATAGATTCAATAAGAAAAGACTTACATTTATGAGACTCTATGTAGGAAACTAAATACATATAAGCATATATGAAACAAGAAATATAAATGTTCTTTGAGCATTTCTTTCAACATTGTACTGTCTATAATGATATTCAGTGTCGAACTTGGTTCATATCTATCAACTTTGTTTAATCTTTTAAGTATTAAAAATTATATCCATGCCATACATATTTACAATACAATTCCCTTGAGTCAGTCTAAAGAAGATTGTACATAAATTGAATATCAATTAATGAAGCTCAAATAACTGAATGCCTCGCTTTTTATTGTTTAAATTTTATTTTTATTCTCTATGTCTCACTGTTTTCTTTTCAAAATATTTGTCTCCAGGCATTGTATTGTATGTATATTATATTTAGTATTTATAAAAAATTATAATTAGCACAGACTTCCTATAATATTTGATATTTTCTTTTATAAAATGCTTAATACAGTAGTTAATTTATGTAACAGTAGTTCATTTAAATATTTATTTTATTTTTAGGGGACACTACCTGTAATACTCAGGGATAACTCTTGATTTTATATTCAGTTATCACTCCTCAAGGGGGTTGATGGATCATATAGAGAATCTGATATCAAATATCAGACAAGACGAGGCCCTCCCTATTTGCTGTAATATCACTACAAACCTTTTCTTTTTATTCTTCTGGGGTGGCATCTACATGCATTGGTGATGAAGGAGCCTGAGACTGCTACAAGTGATGTAACATGATATCTCAGTTGATCAGTGCTTATTTAGAGCCACTAGAGTAGCTATAACCAATCTTTCTTCAGAGGTCAGTATCAGTACTAAACTTAGAACTACCAACATCCTAAGCAGGTATTCTACTACTGGAATTATCTCCCCTTATCTCCTATCACTCTCCTTTATTCAAGGCAAAGTCTACATTCAGGAACATAGATTTTTCTGTTAAACTCACAAAATTAAAAAAGTTGCTAAGCCATCATATATAAATTTCTGATATCTTTTTGGTTTACTTTTTCCTTTAAGATGTTTAAAGCTCAACTTTATAAAATCATATTTTATATGATTTTACTAATAACTTTCAGTATATTTAACTAATTTATTTAACTATTAATAACTATTTTTGTTTTATTTATTTATTTATAATTTTATAACTTTATAAATAAATTTATTTAACTAATAACATTTTTACTATTAACTTACAGTATATTGATCATATACACTGCAGTCAGTATTTCTTTTAACTTTTTTATTTGTAAAAGACACTTCTGTAATAGGTGTAAGACATCCTTGACTAAAGTTGTGTTGAGCCGTGTTCAAATTTGTGTTTAAATATGTTTTAGTAAGAATTCAAGGAAATTTGTACACTGACTAAATAAGAAACATTATCAGGAAAACTACTAGGAAACCAGGTGAATGAGCCCAAAGCAGGTCTGCTGTGATGATTAAGAAAACAAGACATGTGACTTTTGGTGATCTGTATTTCTGCATGAAAAATTATACTTCTCGCTTCTATTTATTTATTCATTTATTTTGTTTCTGGGGCCATACTCAGTGGTGCTCAGAATTCTTACTCCTGACTCTGTGCTCAGAAATCACTCCTGGCAGGCTCAAGGGACCATATGAGATGCTGGGGATTGAACCTAGGTCCATCCAGGGTCGTCTGCATGCAAGGCAAATGCCGTAACACTGTGGTATCATTTCATCCCCTCTCTCCCATTTACACACTGTATTTCGCACTATTGTTAATGGTTAAGGTATACCATGCGTATCACTTTATCTCCTTTCAGAACCCAGTTGTGTGTAGAGTGAGCTTTTATAACTATCAGTGTCACAGTGGTCCCTTCTCTATCATAACTGCACTGATACGTTTTTGGTGGCAAGCTTCCTAACATAGACTGGTTCTGCTATTCCTCATCTCTTAAGCTCTGGAAAGTATTGCCATATTATCTTATTTTTTCCTTACAATTCACAAATTGGTATTATTATACTGTCTGTACTCTCCCTCTGACTCTTTTTACTCATCAGAATATTTTCCATATGTATACACGTATAAGTAAAGTTCATGATTTTTGTTTGTTCTTAACAGTTGCATAGTATTCCACTGTGCAGATTTGCCACAGCTCTTTAATCCCCTTCTCTATCCTCAAGCACTTACATTATTTCTAATATGGGGCTATGGTAAATAGTTCTGCAATGAAAATAATAATGCAGTGAGTCTTTCTGCACTGCACTTTTATATTCTTAGGGTATATCCCTAGGAATAGTATTATTGAATTATATGGATGGTAAATTTCTAGGTTTTTTTTGAGGAATATCGATATACTTTTCCAAAAATACTGGAACTCTTTACATTCTCACTAGCAGTAAATAAAGAGTCCCTTTCTCTCCGTATCCATGCCAGCATTGGTAGTTTTGTATTTTGTGATATGTGCCAGTCTCTGTGGTGTGGGATAATACTTCATTGATGTTTTGGTTTGCATCTCCCTGACGATTAGTAATGTGGAGTATATTTTCATGTGACTTTTGGGCTGACAACAGAAAGGACAGACTCCAGGGCAAAATTATCCCTGTCAAACAAATGGAATTTTGTCCCATATTTTCCAAATACATACAGGACTCTGATCCCAAGCTAATTGATATGGAAATGGATCAGAGCACTTCATTGGTATAAAGGTGGCAAGTATAGCCTAATATTTGTCAATCTAAGACAGTGATATGTTACCAGTATCAGTTCTCCTGCTATGAGGAGGGAATTAACATTATTTAAACATAAGGAGAGTTGTTAAAGAAACTTTAAATAAGAAATTGTCATTTTCAGTTTCTGAAATAACTATCAGTGAGGGAAACCTTAGCTCAAAATGGTCCAAAGGTTAAATTGTTGTGTTCATCATTATCAGATCAGTAAGCCTTTTCCATTTACTTGTCTTTTTTATATCTCACAAAATGTAGAAGTTCCACAGACTATGAAAAAGTTTCTTATCTAAACAAATTATTTTATAAGCTCTTTTAACTCACCCAAACTTTTATTATTCAGGGGCTATTTTCACACGAAGAAGGCCTGAGTGTATTTCTATACTAAGTGTAGGAGTTTATGACACATAGTGACAGTGGCCTTGTTAAAATTTTTTTAAGTTATTATTTTGCCTTCACAGATATTAAATTTCATTAGCAGGCTTTGACAGATCCACCTGGGATGTTTGAGGACACTCTCCATTGTTGTGTCAAATTTTGCAAACACAGATAAGGTATTATCTCGCGTATAAGACGACTTTTGAAACAAAAAAAGTCAACTGAAAATTGGGGGTCGTCTTATACTCCGAGTATATCACAAAAATGTGTCAATATGCCGCTAAACGAAAATTGTCTGAATATTGCCACAAAACGAATTACCCAACTCGATCATGCACCAATCACTGCACCTTAGGCTGCTTGGACTGCCTCTCTAACTCGGCCAATCCAAGCAGGCTTTTGATGCATGCAAATTAGATAATGTTCTGGACTGGAATCTACACTGTCAGAAGCCTGCTCAGATTGGCCAGAGTCAGAGAGGAAGTCTATTACAGTATACCCTTTGAACCTTTGCTTGTTGTGATTGGCTCACTGTGGTACATACAGTTACAGCATAGGAACGTTCTGTCTGATAGAGCGAATATAGGCCTAAACCTATGTTTTATCTGCAAAATTAGGGGGTCTTCTTATATGCCCAGTCATCTTATATGCCGGACAATACAGTAAATAGATTTTTCAGCCATATAAAGTGTCAAAGTACTGATTTTTAACTCTAGTGTTTCATGTTTAAGGATTTTTCTGGCTCTGTCTTGTCCTATACATTGCTCCTAGGACAGATAAAATTACTGAGATGGCTTGAGTTGTTCAAGTCTGAGGTTAGTAAAAAGATGATGACATGGAAACACTAGTTCTGGCATCCACCAGTTCCCTGAGTGTCTTTCCTTTATTGTACACTTATGATGAGTATTCTTGGTCTTTCATATCTCTCACCTTTATGAGAATATTGATAGATAAGAGCAATCAGGAAATAGATTTAGTCTCCCTCTCTTGACTACTGTCCATTTCTTCTTTTATCATTGTCTCTTCTTCTTTTTTCTGAGATCCCCCTTCTGCTGATTGTGCTGAATCTAAAACTAAATAAATAAAATTACAATATATATATATATAAACTTTATACATATATATATAAAAAGAAAGGTCCTCAGACAAGAAACACACACACACATATACATATATGTTTCTTGTCTGAGGACCTTTCTTAATTTCAAGACAATTCTTTCATTGTTTCTAATCTAATATCCCTTGCAAGGGTACAGGTAGTAATGTGGAATAATAGCCTAATTTAATTGCTGAAAACTTGCTTTTTAAATTTTACTTCTGAATTGCATAGTAGAAATCTTTTTTTTGTTTGTTTGTTTTTTTTTAGTTTTTGGGTCACACCCGGCAGTGCTCAGGGGTTACTCCTGGCTCCATGCTCAGAAATTGCTCCTGGCAGGCACGGGGGACCATATGGGGCACCGGGATTCGAACCGATGACCTTTTGCATGAAAGGCAAACGCCTTACCTCCACGCTATCTCCCGGGCCCCCGCATAGTAGAAATCTTAGGAGAAGAATATACCCTTCCTCTTTGGAAGTACTCTGCCCCATTATTACCCTGATTAACAAACTTCCAGAACACTCACCCATTGAAGTTCACTCAATTACTTGGGGTCCTCTCCTTGGGTTTGGTGTCCTACAGTTTTTCAGCTTAATTCGACATCAGACATCATACCTACTGGTCTATGTCCCTGTTGGTGTCATTATCGAAGGACCAGCCACGATTGAATGGACCTGAAGCAGGACCAACTGAATGATTAAGAAAGCAAGACAGACATAAGGGTTCCTGAATCACCATTTTTGTCCCTCTTCTCAGACAACCATCTCTCTAACTAAATTGTTCATTTTATTTTTGGAGGTTTAGGGTCACATCTGTCTTGTTCAGGGGTTACTTCTGGCTCTGAGCTCAGGTATTACCATGGCAGAGGAGGAGATGATCATATAGGATACCGGGAATCTAACTATAGTCTACTACATGCAAGACAAATAAATGCCCTACCTACTGTGCTATTCATTTCTTCGATGTCTTCATATCTGACAGAAAACATATTATGTTCAAGCAGGGATCTGTTTGGCAAAACAACATGGGACAGCGATTACTCTAACATTTAGTCTGTTGGTTATGTATTTTAAGGGAAATTATTCTCCCAGTTGACAGTTCCAAACAGCTTTCTCTTGTTTTTGTTGTTGTTGTTTTTTGCTTTGTTTTTTATTTGTTTGTTTGTTTTGGGGCCACACCCGGCATCGGTCAGGGGTTTCTCCTGGCTCTGCACTCAAAAGTCGCACCTGGCTCCGGGGACCATATGGGATGACAGATATCAAATATGCCTCCATCATGTGTCAGCTGCGTAGAAGGCAAACACCCTACTTCTGTGCAATCTCTCTGACCCCATAGATATCTCAGAGGATATTGTTTTTTCTGATTGTTCTCTAGTTGTTTATAACTAATAGCTGCTATTATGGATTTTAGTATTTGAATGTTTATTATGAAAACCTTGGGCAAAAGTTAAGGATCAAGGGGTCAAAATTGACTTGTTGCTTTTTGTTTTGATAGTAAATGACAAATATTTTCACAACCTGCAATTCTTTGCAATCTTCCTTTCCTTTGTGACCAATAATGCCTTTTCCAGAAGATCAACAAAAATAGCAAGAATTTAAAATTTGTCCTTCAATCATTGTCATTCTCTTTTTAAATGATGAAACATGAAAGTCAATCAGTAATAACAGAAATCTGTATTCTGTTTAACCTTGTACTTTTATGGTTAGATACAAAATATTTTACCTTTAGAATCAGATATGTAAACAGTAGCTTGCATGAAATTATCACACTGTTTTAGGAGAAAGATTTTATAGAGTTATATAGACTAAGCCTCATTATTCAAAAGTAATATTCAAAACAACTCAATACTTGACTGTGTGGAGCACTGGTAATGAAATACTTTAAAAAGCTCAGCATGCTTTTATGTGTTCTTTTATTTTCTATATTTATTTGTGCGTCCTCTTTCTATAACAATACATGACTTTGCCTTGCTATCTTCAATTTAAATAATCTAGATGACATTTCAATTAATTTTGACTTTACATTATTTTCTTTTGACTCAGGAAAAATTCTCTGAAACTTTTAATATACAATTTAAAATAATTCCTCTTTCATCAATTAGAGAAATATCAGATCAAAGACTTGTATTCTGAATATGACCTGCTTATTATTTTCTCTATTCCATATCTGCAGTAAACTACTTTTAAACATGGAATGCATTTCTCTAAAAGGAAGTGTTCAATCTACATTAAGAGTGAAAGCTAAATGGGCCACTTGACCCCATTCCCCTTGTCATTTCTATTTCTTGCCCCTCTTCTACATTCTTATAGCAATGCTTGCATACTGGCAAAAATAATTTGTTAGCATTCAAATAATAATTACACATATTTTGTATCTTCATAAAAAATTAATGATTTTATTTTTTCAATCTCATTAAATGTAACAACTATCTGTGATGGAGTAATTAGTCTTCTTCCTAATCAGAATTTCTTCCTCTTTGTATATGTCTATCTCACCTGGGTTGGAAAACCTCTGAATTGGCCCTAAACCCCAATCTGTTCTCCACCATGGGGGGGGGTCTTACTCTTCCCAATAAAGACCACATGTCAGAGAGATTTCCATGGCTTGCCCAGTGCTTGCCTATGTATCATCCAGTTCTGCATGCAGCTACCTTGTGGTGGAAGTTCCTAAACCTGTTTCATCTCCCTAACTTGGTATGGTTTATTTTCTGTGTCAGTGTTGTTTCTAGACCTGCATCCTCCAATTAGGGATTGACGATACCTCTTCATATATGTATTTCTGTTTTAGTAATTATAATTTATAAGTTTACATTATTGTCATCATTATACACAATAAATGATTAATCAAAAATGTTACTGGCATACAGATATATAATAAGGATCTCAACTTAAATTATTTTTATAAATACACATAATTGATCAATGCAGTTTTGGGAAGGCATTCTCTCAAGCAGTGATCAAGAGTCCTAGGACCACTTCTACTCTGCCAGCCAATAATCAGGGACCATTGATTAATGTGAGGGACAAAGGTTAAAGTACTGTTCTTCAGTACTGTTTTGATGATAACTCAAGCCACCTCGTAGTGCAAAAGGGTCATCCAGGGCATACCTGATAGTACTTGGCTTCTATGAACTTGTGATTGACAATGCCCCAGGGAAATATGCATAGTTTCAATCGCTAGGGATGGATACTGCTCCAATAAAGACAGGTGGTTTAATCCATATACCATCTTATCCTTATCTACTTAAATTTTTAAAAGACATAAAAACAATTCAATCAATAAATTATATTTAAGCTGCAGTCTTATTATTGTATAATACCATGAGCTAAAATTAGCTCAAATTTGATTATATATAAGTGAAAATATAAAGTTATAAAATGCAATATAGTTTGCTTTGATGAGAACTAAATGATAGCACACTAGTAGGGTGTTTGCCTTGCACAAAGATTTACTTAGATGGACCAGGGTTCAACTCTGCCATCCCAGATGGTCTCCCAAGCCTACCAGGAGTGATTTCTGAGAACAGAGCCAAGATTAACAGATAAGAACTGCCCGGGTGTCACCCACTCCTCCAAATTGCTTTGATGAATAATGTTGACCTTGTGCTAACTAAATGTTCTTAGATTGGATACAAAACATAAAATAAAATGAATAGTCTAATAGATAGGCTGCTTTAGATTAAACTGTCTTATTTAAATGACATAAAGCATATATCAAATACTGTTAATTAAACATTATTTTGATTGTTAATCTGTTCAGATCCTATAAAGAGCTCTTTTAAATTAATAACTTTAAAATTAAGCAAGTGAACAAAAATGAGTAAAAGAGCATATGGTTTAGAAAAATTTTGAGAACTCATATAAATATATATAGGCACATCTAATATATATTCATTTAACAAACTCTGAGAACTTCAGCACCACTAATAACAATTATAGAGGAAATTAAAAGTGTGAAATACAATCATATATATTATTAGAATGACTATGATTTAGGATTTGAGGGTGTGTATCGGCATTTACAGACAGATATACCACTGTTCATGTGTTAATTCTGGCTATTTTTAAGGGGCATTCTGGACAGTGATTGGGGGATCAGACACAGGTTTTAGGCTCATACTAGGTTCTGTCATATAATAGCAAGTGCTTTAATCTTATTCTGTCTCTTCAGGTTCTATAGTTGATATCACATGAAAGATAGCCATGCAGTTATGGGAAACGTGGTATACTAAAACTCTGATATATGTCTGATTGATAAGAAAAATAATATAATCATTGAAGAAAGATCTTTGTTTTCACCCAATCTCTTGCTTATTTTTGAAACCAGATCATCCCAGACTTAATAAAACTAAAAAAAAAAGTTACTTTTTTTTTTCAAGATTAGAGATGTAGTTGACCAGTCAAGGAAACATAGTTTATATCTGCTTTAATAATCTTAGTTTCAACAGCCAGTATCAAATGCCTCTAACAAGCAATTTTTGTGTACACCCAAGAGGCCTGCAGAAATATAAGGTGTGTCCCTGGAGACCCTCAATTGTGCTCATGTGATATTGGTGGCATCAGAGCACTGCCAGAAGTGGCCTTGTTGGCCCCCAGAAATATGATTCCCAAGAAATTCACATCCTTTGTGAAGCCTAAAGTAAAAGGGATTCTATTTTGTCA
>PVKC010051794.1:0-10361 GCA_004027635.1 Crocidura indochinensis | reverse complement strand
CTGGGGTACCCACATGCGGCTGGAACTTCTCCCCTAAGCAGTAGACTGAGAGGCAGTAACCCTGGGGGAGAAACCCAGTTCCTAGTAGGGGTCCAGGAAACTAAATTCTGCCCTGGCAGCCCTGCCCCCACACTCTGTCTGGTTTCGGATGCCACTAGTATCACAGGCAGGCAGAGGGGAACCCAGGCAACCCCCTTGGCTACTTCCTGCCTGGGACTCTGACTCAATCCCTTGAGTTTAGTTCCTCTTATGAATCTCTAGTTCTCAAAACAGGTCATCTGTTCCTCTGCTTCCTCAGAGACTCAGTCTACATCCTTGATCTCAGGATCCAGTGGGCAGAAGGCTGTTCTCTGCCCGGAACCCCAGATACAGACAAGTCTGCCTATCTCACACTGAGTCTTTGGCCCCACTTGGGGCTCTCAGGACATCATGGACACTGAGGGCCAATAGTACTCCCTCTACACCTGATTTCTCCCAGGTCAGGAGGGTCAAGCCCAAACTCCTCAAACACACACCAGTATTCTGGCCTTCCTCAGTCAAAGGGCCCAGGAAGTCCATCAAGGAGAAACCGAACAGGACCCATCCCCCCTCACCTGTAGAGAGGGTTGTTGATGAGGCTTCGAAGTGCTGTGGAGAAAGGTGCAGCCTCCCCGTGCATTACCAGTCCTGGGGTCTCCATGGGTGTGTGGGGCCAGGGACAACAGGTAGAATAGCCCAGAATGCCTGCCAGTAGGGGGGAGGAAGCAGGAGGCCTGATCAGGCCCTAGAGCTGGGAAGACCAGGAAAGGCCTCGGAGGGAGGAGCAAGGGCTTCTGTTTGCTGAAGGCCTGTTGGCTGAAAAGTGAAATTTTAGGGATGGGGTAGGAGAGATCCAAGTGCTCCAGAAGCATTAGAAGCCAGTGGAGGTGACCAGAGTGGGAGACAAGGGAAGGACAGATTCGAGGAGGGGGCGAGAGGCAGAGGTGGAGCTGGCCAGAGGAGAGGCTGGCGGTTGGCAGCTGCTGAGTCCCAGCTGGGAGCCTGCCCAGGCAGCACCAGGGTGGGGAGCCAGTGCGTTTCCAGGGAAACTGCAGAGAGGCCAGGAGGAGGCCCTGCCTACTCTGAAGCTTGGGGCCAGCTTGAGCTCCCAGAGGAGCCCCAAATGATGCAGATGGTCTCTGCACCTTGTTCCCTTATGTGTCTGGAGTCTGAGTTCTAACTCCTGTCCCTCCCAGCACACCCCCAAGAGCCTGTGAGTGTGATCCAAGTCTGGAGATTTCTTGGTAAGAAGGCAAGTCTTCACCCCGAGGGACAATTTCCAGGACCCAAATCCCAGATGTTCAGGAGATGACCATCTGGTCCCTCCAGACTGAGGTCAGATGAGGAGGTGTCAGAGTCTGACAGGGTATCATGGCCTCTGGCATTCCTGCAATGCAAGCTGGGGGGGAGGAGGAGGATCTGGGCACATAGGGTGTGGCATTCTGGAACCAAGCCCCAGGGCAATTGGGTCAGGAAGCTGGACTCTAGGTTTGCCTGATCACTATTGCGTCAGGTCAGATCTGTCAGCTTGGTATCCCTCCCCCTCACTGCCCTGAGCTGAGGAAGTCATCCAAGCCCCACCTTGTCTGCTCTGGGAACGGAAATGTTTGTCCTTGTCAAGGCTGATGAGGAGAAGATAGAGCCATGACGTGGTCCTTCCTCTGAGCTAGATCCTAATTCCCTAGCAGCCACCCCCACAATCTCCAAGTCTCCCCATAGCCTGACCTCTTGACTGGCTCATAAGAGGGAAAGGCCAGTTTTCAGAGAAAAAATGGATGGTGGCTGGGTGGGTGGGCAGGAAGATCTTTCTAGAGGAGAGTCCCTTTCTGTCCCTATGCCCTGTTACCCTGGCCTAGGCAATACACGGGCACCCTTCACTCAGCGCATGTTCATAAGCAGAGCAGGGCTGGAAGGAGGGAAGATTGCTTGCCTAGCTACCCATGGCAACCCCACAACACAGGCAAGGGGCCTTCCCATCTGCCCATCAGGGCAAGAGCTGTGGAGAGTGCTTGGAGGCCAAGGGCAGATGTGACTCAGGCGCCTCGGGGAGTTTCGGGAGAAGGAAGATCCCCTGATTCTGGAGGTACAGCCAGAGGCCAAAAGCTGAGGGTGGAAGGATTTTCATGAGTCATCAGTCCCTGTCCCCAGCCTTACCAGTTATGGGGAATTTTATGTTACCCTCCAACTGATAAAGGTGTGAGATGACTGGGCTCAGTAGCCACAGGGCTAAAAGCTTTGAATCTGTCTCCTAGTCGCAGTAAGAGGTCTGTCCACTATCCAAGCTTGGGCGACACCTCCCCTTCTACTGAAGTTAGGTGGGGAGAAACAGAAGTCTGGCGTGAGTGAAAGCACAGAGGGTAGGGTGTTTGTCTTGCACACAGCTGACCCAAGTTCAATTCCCAGCATCCCATATGGTCCCCTGAACCTGCCAGGAGAAGTAACCTGTGTGGCCCAAAAAGACAAAAAAACGAAAAAATTAAGTGTATCTATTGTTTACTAATTTTGTAGTGGCAGGGATTGAACTCAGGGCCTCACACATGCAAGGCCAGTTTTGCTGAACTGCACAGCCTATCCTAAGAGTATCCAGAGATGTCCATGGTACTGGGAAAAAGCAAACAAGCTTGTGGGTGGGCACTGCTCTGAGATCAGCTAACCAGGATTTCTTATGTGTTTAACAGCCCTTTTCCCTCTAAGAAATCTGATTCCAGAGTGGCTGATCTACCTGTTCCCCAAACACAGGTAAGAAATGGATGATGGGGGCAAAACACTTATCAGAGTAAGTGGGTAGTGTGCCAAGAAAGATGGCCAGTGGTGCCCTCCTGTCCAAATGTGGATGGTTCAGTCAGCAGGTCCATGGCTGGCAGGCCACTGCCCCCGGGACGCCAGGAGGAGGAGGCTTTCAAAGATCCTGCGCTCAAACTGTCCACAGCTCGGCCCCCAGGCCGCCTGCCCAGCATTGATGAAGCCCGTCCAGCGGGTCCCGGCCCTGCCTCCCGCCGAGGCTCGGTGCTGGGCCCGGTCGCCTCCTTTTCCCGCCGCAACTCGCTGGCCGGGCCAGGTCCAGGAGTTGGAGGTCGGCGACCATCCCTGGGCCCGGTGCCTCCTCTCAGTTCCCGGATCAGCTTCTCAGGGTTGCCCCTGGCACCAGTCCGCCGGGTGGCACCCTCATACCGCATGGAGCCAGCGCCGGGGGAGCGCTGGGAGGCTGCCCGAGCTCAGCGTGCCCTGGAAGCAGCACTGGCTTGGGGCCTGCGAGATGCTTGCTACTCGGGCACCGAGGCTGGGCAACTGGCCCGGGAACTCTGCGAGCAGGTGCATGTACGCTTGCGGGAGCTCAGCCTGCCACGCTACAAGCTGGTATGCAGCGTAGTGCTGGGGCCTCGTGGGGGGCAGGGGGTGCATGTGGTCAGCCGTGCACTCTGGGACGCAGCCAACGACGGGCTCGTCTCTGCCTCCTTCACCAACACCTCACTCTTCGCCGTGGCCATTGTGCACGGGCTCTACTGCGAGTGAGCAGGACTTGGACTTCTGCAAAAATGTTTTATTATTCATCCCAGGAGGAAGCCCTTCCTGGGGCTCACATCCCAATAAATAAATGTCTTGTCAATAAATAAAAGTGGTCCATAAATAGCGCCCCCTAGCTGGGAGCTAAGGCTCAGGCTTATCTTGGAGTAGGGGTAAGAGATAGATGCCAAGGGCAGGCAGCTTCTAACCCCAGTAAAGCTGGTCCCTGATTCCCTGGGGGATGCGGCCCAAGCCCCCAGGGAAGCACCAAAGGGACAGGGAGGGCCACCAGAGTCTTCCAGGCAGAGGCCAGCAGGCTCTGAGGTTTGGGGCCTAGGCCGGACAGCGGTCCCGGAGCAGGCGCAGGGCGTAGCGGAGACGTTGACGGAGGTCTGGGGAGCAGCCCAGCTGCCGGAGGTGAGAAGCGAGGTAAGTACAAGCACTGCGATTTCGGGCCACAAAAGTCACAAGGAGGGGTTCCCAGCCACTGAGGATCAGCTTAGTGTGGTCCCCGTAGAAGTTCACCTGTGCATGAGAGGGAGGCACAATCAGGACTGAGGCCCAGTTTCTTCCCAAGATACTCCCCACAATTCCAGAGGGCCTCTTACTTGGACGGTGCCGTCACTAAACAGCATGAGCAGGGCCTGATCCGTCTTGACCCACTGCAGCAGGAGTGGGGGGACGGGTAACTCCACTTCTTCCACACTGGGCAGATCTCCACCCTAGGGAGAAAGAAAGGTCACTTGTCTGAAAAGCCAAGACTATCATTGTCTGTGGTTTAACTCTAGCTCTGAGCCTGGTAGCAACATACCCTGCCCCCCTCCTCCCCCCCCACACACAAGGCAACTAAGAAGGGATTGGGTATGTTTATAGCCCTTCTGCCCAACTCCAGTCCACAACACATACCTTCATGAGGCGTTGCTCCATGTAGGAGGCAAAATACCGGAGGACCCCCAGCTGTGGCTGCAGGGCCCGGGGCACAGCTCCCACAGAAAAGGAGAAATGCTTCATGCTTGTTGGGTTGTAGTGCACGGTCCTGGAGCAAGAAAGGCAGATCAGAGGGCAC
Organism: Crocidura indochinensis; assembly: GCA_004027635.1. Taxonomy (NCBI): domain Eukaryota; kingdom Metazoa; phylum Chordata; class Mammalia; order Eulipotyphla; family Soricidae; genus Crocidura; species Crocidura indochinensis. The sequence continues at coordinate 5,773 of PVKC010051794.1, read as the reverse complement.
CCTGCAATGACACTCCACCCTGAGAGCCCAGGTGCCCCATAACAAACTTACTTCCTATTGGCCGAGAGCGCCATGTGTGTGCCATTGTTGAAGAGCACAGCCACACGGCGGCTGGAGAGTTGATAACCAAAGCCAAACTTGTTGGAGTAGTCAACCCACTTGCTGACCCACACCAGCGGCTCTGGCTGTGCCAGGGGAGCAGGGTTCTGTTCGGCTGACATAGGAAAGAAAAGATGAGGAACTGTTCCTGGTCTCTAAGCCAAAGCCCTCCCACATGGTTTCAGATACCAGACGTCAGCCTTACCTGGAGGCATGAAGGCCAGGCAGTTTCTCAGAGCACAGAGGGCAGATTCTACCACCGTGGCCACTGTCAGGCCTTCTTCGAATCCTGAAAGGAATAGGGCACCGGAAATTAGATAGGGGTTTCCCCAACCAGGTCCCATGGCTCAGCCCACTACTTCCCTCTGATTCTGGGGTCAGCCCCACAATCGTACAGCACTTCTCCTCCTGCTGCTCACCATCTCCACTACTCGCCAGCGTGCCCCTGGGTGAGCTGTCCTCAGGTGCTGTCTCTACTAGGCTGGGAGGGGCTGGACCTGAAGCTGGGGGAACCTGGGAAATTAGGTAAAGGGAAGGAAACTGAAATCCAAATCCTGGAATCCATGACAGTACATGACCCAGACTGGCCCTCAAACCCAGGGCACCTTAGGTCAGCCATCCTGGCTAATGAGACACAGCCAATTAGGCTACCACGAGGCAAGATGCTTCATCAGCCTCTTTTATCCCTGCTTCCCGCAGCTGCTGGGGGTGGGGTGAGTCAGGGAATCCCTGCCCACGTGAGCACTCACCTCAGGCCTGGCATCCTGCTGACTGATGGATGCCCGAGTGAGGCCATTCACCAAACAGGAGATCTCGTCCCGCTCCTCAGGATGGTTCTTATCTGGGGAGGGTGTGGGGGATATATTCCTCATCATGCTGCCCAGACCCCTGCTCTCCACAGGAATAATACAGATAAGCAAAGTCAAGTGCCCAAGTAGCACAAACTCTCCCAGGGGTTCAGAGGAACCCAGGCTCACATCCCAATGAAGTAGCCAGCACCCTGACACTCTGTAGCCTACAATGACTGATCCTCCAAACTTACTCTTGTTCTTCTTTCTGCCAAAGAGGCTCTTGGTAACTTTGACGAACAGGATCTTTGCTGGGTTAAGGGGTATCAGGTCTGGTACTGTCACACAGCTGCTGACAGGGAGCCGGTCGGGGGTGTAGCCCTGAGGAGGGGAGCCGCATGAACAGAGGGCCCCAGGGGACCTCTTACTGCTTCCCTCAGTCTCCCCTGGGAATAAACAGGTAGGAAATAGATGAGCCACACAGACCTTGGTGAAGAAGTCGTGGCGCAGGATCTGGTCAATTGAGGGTCGGTCTTGGGGCGAAGCACGAAGGATGGAGGCCAGGAGCTGGCGGGCATGCAGCGAGAGACTAGCGGGCAGTGTGTAATGAACCTGCTTGATGCAGCGGTACGTCTCCTTCAGGTCAACGGTCTCAAATGGGGGACTCCCACAGAGCAGTGTATACCTGCGAGGCCCAAACAGGGGTCAGGAGTATAAGGGCCATCCCCACTTCCCCCACCCATCCATTGACACAGAGGATGCTGGGACTCACATGACACAGCCAAGGGACCACACGTCTGCTTCGGGGCCATGGCCCTGTCTCTGCAGCACTTCCGGAGCCACATAATTGGGAGTACCACAGATGGTCCTGACAAGGGGCAGAGGCAAGGATAGGTCCAGACCAGTCCTCCTAGTCCCTTCCCTACCCCCACTGTGAGTTCAGACAAAGCAGCTGCCTGTCACCAAAGGCCAGAGAACTCCAGCTTGTCCTGGGACAATAGATGCCTGGGATGGCAGCTGAGTCCCCGCCCTCCCGCCTGGCCCAGCTGCTCAGCTGCTCTTCTGGTCCAGGGAGAGGCCTGTCCTCCTCCTTGGCACTCTCCTCCGGGTCAGTGCATGCATCACAAATCCCTGTCTCCTTCCCTTCGGTCTATCAGACGTCCAAACAGACTGTCACCTCCTCTGGCTGGTGCCACCACACACATGGCAACACCAGCTGCCGCATCTCCTAAAACCTCATCTGCCACACATGCTAGCTGTGTCATTTACACTAGCACATCTTACACGACACAGGGCATCATGCCCTGCCACTCCCACACTCTCAAACACACTGCGACTGCTGCCTGCGCCTGTCCCCACAGCAGGTCAGCTGAACCACCTAGAGTCCTTACATCCTCTTCTCTCTCATGAATTCTGACCTCAGTTTCCCAGGAACTCAACTGCCACCTGCATACCCACTCACATTCATAAACCCATACCCTTTATCCCTTCTTCATCTACACACACACATAAGCACAGAGACATCTGTCTATCTGTCTGTCTGTCTGTCTCTCTCTCTCTCTCTCTCTCTCTCACACACACACACACACACACACACACACACACACACACAGAGCCTCAGCCTCATGCCTTTCCCCTCTATCACAGGCACACGGGAGACAGTCATGCCCTCCCACACACTCATGCACATCATCTGTGTCACACAGACTGTGGCCACCCCCCACCCTGAAACACTCACTTCTTCCTATGCTCTGGGGGTTCCAACCGTGTCGCCAGTCCAAAATCTCCCATCTTCAGTTCCATGTTCTCAGTGATAAAAAAATTTCCTGTGTGCGGGGGAAACACAGGGCTCTGTGTCAGAACTGTTTTTTCCCTCTCTACCTCCTGCACCCCCATACCCTGTGAGCCGGGCTGGGAAGCCTCACCCAGCTTGAGGTCCCGATGCAGGATGCCTCGATGGTGCAGGTACTTGAGTCCAGACAGGATCTGCCGCAGGTAGTAACGCACCTCTGGCTCCAGCAGGGTGTGTCGAGCCTTCCAGATGTGAGCCAGGGACTGCGGAAAGCCACAACCTCAGCCCCTCCATCCCTCCCTCCCGGGAATCTGATTAAGAGCCCGGATTCCAGCTCTGACTCTCCTTCCTCCGGATCCTCAGCACCTCCTCCCTCACCTTTCGGCTGCAGAGCTCCAGGAAAATGTAGATGTTGTCTGCGTCCTCAAAGTGATGCGAGAAACGCACGATGTGGCGGTGCTGCAGGTCGCGGTGCAGCTCAATCTCGTTTAGAATCTGCGGGGTGGGATGGAATGGGGGGGCACCAAGCTGTCACCACCATCCTCCTCCTCCTCCTTCGCCGGATCGATTCCATGCCACCGTCCCCCTTTCCCACCCCGCGTCCCCTGGGGGCCTGGGCCTGGGCCCAGACGCACCTTCTCCCTCTGATGCGGCTTGGTGATGCGGCTCTGCGAGATGACTTTGACCGCGTAGGCGCTGCCCGTCTCCCTGTCCGTGGCCTCATAGCAGCGGGCGAAACCCCCCTAGGAGGAGAGGGAAGAGGAAGCATGAGCCAGGGACCTCTCGACAAGGCCCCGATCCCCGAACCCCCCAGGGCCAGAGACGAGGTCTGGGTAGCTAACTAGCACACCCCCCGGATGCCTCCCAGCCTACCTTCCCCAGCAGGCGACCTTTGAAGTAGGTACGGCCGCTGCGTGGATCCGTGATGAGGCGCCCGGGATCCGGCGCCGGGGGCGGTCCAGCCAGCATCTCGGGTTCGGGTCCGGGTCCGGCCAGTCCACTCGGAGGTGGTCCGGGCCCGGCGGGAGGCGCGGGCCGGGCAGCAGCACGAGGGAAAGGGCGCGGGGACAGGAAGCTGGTGGCGGGCTCCATGCTGGCGGTTCGGCGTGGCGCGGCGCAGCGCCCGCCCGGCTGGATCTCCGTTCCGCCCGGCCCGGCCGCGCGGAGCGCTGTCAGGACTCGCTACGCTGCGCTCGCGCCCGCGGGAGTTGGACGTTTTTATCAATGAACGCCTGCCCCCCCCTCCCCGGCGTTCCGTCACCGAGGGCCCGCCCCCTTCCCGACGACCAATCACCGAGCAGACACAGCCCAGAGAGGCGACACGTCATCCTGAAGCTCCACCCCTTATGCTAAAAGCCAGTCTGAGCCCCGCCCCTTTTTCTATCCTTAAAGCCACAGCAGCACAACCAATCACTAAGGGGATTCGACCGGGTTACTAGAACCGACGTTTCAACACGTACACACATCCGCTCTTGCTATTTTGGTGATCCTTTTTGTCTCTCACCTTTTTGGGTTTAATGCTGCAGCCCGAATAGAAGCCGAGCACCTACGGGTCTTTCTCCATCAAATATTTTGGATCGGGGGCCGGAGAGATAGCACAGCTGGCAGGGCATTTGCCTTTAACGCAGTCAACTCGGGACGGATGGTGGTTCGAACTCTGGCATCCCATATAGTCCCCCGAGCCAGCCAGGAGCGATTTCTGAGCACAGAGCCAAGAGTAACCCCAAAACCAATATATAATATTTATGTTATATATTATATATAATATTTTTATATATGTTATATATTAATATACATTGGATCGTTGTTCCAGCCAGAGCAGTGAGGCAGGAAGGCTCCCAAAGATTTTTCCGAACTCATTCCTAAATCCTTGGCATACGTCTGCAAACCCAATCCAGTGCTTCCCCCTTTAGGGCTTTGGAGGGATTGCACATTCCCACGTCTGGCTGCCACGGTGGTTTTAGGGTGTCTTAGGAGTACTTAGCTTTCAAGGCTTTACACTGTGAATTAGGCCGTATATATCTGCGACTACCCAGTTCCACATCCTTAGGACAAATCTCAGTCTCCTCTAGTCTCCAAATCAATGATAAAGCCATCCACTCAGTTCTGAAAGATTTACTGAAAGCACTTAACAAGTGCCACGCACTGGCTGAGAAAGTCTGTTCAGGATTGCAGAGGTGATGGAGTTTACATTCTGCTTTATGGCACTAGACAGTAGGCAAAACTATAAACAAAGTAATTGTAGGCTGTGAAAAGTACTATAAAGGAAGTAAACGGAAGAGTAACTTTAGAACTACTTTAGAAAGAGTAGCCAAGGAAGTCAACAAATTGGGACCAGAGAGATAGGATAGTAGCTAGTGAGCTTGCTAACTAGAGTTCAATCCCTGAAATCCTATATGGTCTCCAGAGCACCACCTAGAATGATTCCTGAATGCAGAGCAGGAATAACCCCTCAAGCATTGCCTGGTGTAGCCCAAAAATAAAATTTAAGAAGTCAACAGATCTCTATTGACTACCCAAAACTTGTCAATTTAATCTTCCAAACATCTCTAAAATCTACCTACTTCTGTAGGAGATAGCAAATAAGGGTTAAGAAACATAGGGGCCGGGCGGTGGCGCTGGAGGTAAGGTGCCTGCCCTTGCCAGCACTAGCCTAGGACGGACCAAGGTTTGATCCCCGGGTTTCCCATATGGTCCCCCAAGCCAGGAGCGACTTCTGAGCACATAGTCAGGAGAAACCCCTGAGTGTCACCGGGTGTGCCCCCCCAAAAAAAAAGAAAGAAAGAAACTTGCCTTGCATACCACCAACCCTGGTTTGATTTCCCCCATCATATATGGTCTCCCGAGGTCCTCCAGGAGTGGTCCCTGAGTGCAGAGTCAGAAGTAAGCCCTGGGGCCAGAGTGATAGCACATGAAACAGGGCATTTGCTTTGCATTTTTCCCACCCAGGTTCAATCCCCGGTATCCCATATGTTCCCTGAGCTTGCCAGGAGTGATATCTGAATGCTAATATATATAATCTGGGTCCAAAGAGATAGCACAAGGAGTAAGGTATATGCCTGACCAGGATTCAATCCCTGGCACTCCATATGGT
>PVKC010051793.1:0-10348 GCA_004027635.1 Crocidura indochinensis | reverse complement strand
GGCCATGGGCTGGTGGTAGAACACTTACCTTGCACATACAGAGCCTGGGTTGATTTCAGCATAGGAAAGGGAGAGAGAGAGAGAGAGAGAGAGAGAGAGAGAGAGAGAGAGAGAAGAAAGGCAGACATGGGGCCTGACACTCTGCTGGGAAGGTGGCAGGGTAGGGAGGTTGCAGGAGCCCTAGGAGATTAAAGGAGACCTCACAGAGAGTGGGTCTGTCTGGTGGGTATATATATTAGGGGGCAAGTATGTGTACATAGGAGTATACCTGCATTATACATGTGCAACCACATGGGTATGCTATGTGTATAGGTATGTTATATAATCATATCTGTACATGTGTAATTTTATGGGCATATTGAATACAAATATGCATATATACAGTAGTTCATGAGAATCATGCATGTGATTTTTCAGCAAGCATATATAGAATATGCATGCATGTGCACTGTGCACACATATTATATGGTATACCATATGTATGACATAGTATAAGCATGCATATCATGTTTGTATAGTTTTCTATGTGTAGATACAGACACATGAGTAGATGTATGTACATAACTATAGGCTTTACATACATGACTTGTGGTATCCTGAGTATGTATAGACAGGTGCTTGCATCCATGTGTGTACATGTAATGCATGCATGATTGTATGATAGATTATATGTAGGAGTATGCATATATATGCATGTGTGTTACATATGTGCATGGTGAACCTGTAATTGCATGGAGTACTCTGTGTGTGTAAAGGCATGTGTGTGTGCGCTTGTATGCCTTGGGGTCAGGCACTGTCCCTTCCTGGAGACCATGCAGCCCATTCAGTAGAAGCACCCTGGTCTGAGAGGCAGGGGCTGCAGGCCTGCAAAATGGTGACAAGGTGTTCAAGAGTGCAGATTTTGACAGGCAAACTGGAAGTTATGTCAAGGAGTGCTGTCATGTGTGCGGTGCCTCAGTCACCCTGGGAACCTCATCTTAGCCTTCTTTCCTCTCCCTGCCAGGAAACAACACTGTTGGGGCTGAACACATTTCCTTTCACTTTGCATTAGACTCTCTGAGTTTCCCCACTGGTTAAAAGTGTGTGAAAGGGAGATGCTGCTGACAGCTCACCCCTTTCTTGAGGCATCTGTCATCTGTGAACATAGCCTAGCTCTGAAGACAGCCTGGAATCCCAGGACAACTGTCCTGCCCAGCTGCCATTCCACTACTGCCCAGGATTCCCTGACACTTTCCCTCAAATTCCTTCCTTGATCTGATCTCCCATGCCTGTTCTCAGATTCAGTAGGTATGAGCAGCTAGCTACCTAGAAGGTGTGTCTTTACTTTTGGCTGCCACTGCTGATAGCCTAGCCTTCTGTACTCATTGGTTTTAGATCTATCAGAAAAATCCTGAGAGAGGGCAGATATGAAGGGCCCAGAGCTCAAACAGGGGTTCCAGTGGGGAGCAATTATGTTCCACTTACTTCCCTTAGGTGATCAGAGGCAATATCTAAACACAATTGTGCTATTACTAGACATACATGACATGATATCAGGGAGCTAAAGACCTGAACTGCTACTAAACACCTTCCAATATTGTGGACAGCACCCAAAGAATTAGCTTTCCCTGAACTGTTAATGAGGTTGAGAAGCCCTGAGTAAAGAAACAAAAGCAGCATGCCTAACATTCATTTCTTGGCCGCTTGTTATGTGTCAGAGGTTGCACCAGGCACATTCCATACCCTCTCTCATTTCTCTGCCCCAGCCCCAAAATTCTAGGCACTCATTTCTCAGCCAATCAGAGGACTCCAGAGGCGATATATCCAACAGCTCCTCAAACAAAGAAATGCCAGCATATGCTCCTATTCTCTTTATCTCATCCTCTATAAAATCCTAATTTTTGAGCATCCACTGGCTTATATCTTAATATATTAATACATATAATACTATATTCTATATATTAGTACAGTAATTCAACTTATAACTAGCATATATATATATTAGAGTAATTCCACGATATATTTATACTAGGAGAGTACGTGATAGAGCTTAGAATCTCTCTAGGAGAGATAAGATGCACATCATCACAGCTACCACCTGGTATCTGTTGACAAAGTTGTGACAAAGTTCAGGAGGGATATATAACATGCTCAGGGGGCAGGGAGAGAACCAGAGAAGGTTTTTCTAAAAAAGAGGTTGGGAACTGTGACTGGAAAAATAGTTCAAGACTTCTGGTCATGTATGGGAGGGCTGACCAACACAGGATACTGCAGGAGAGTGTGGAGACAGGAATCCAGAGAGACTGTGGGCTCAGGGGCTCCCTGGTCTTGCTCAGGAAAGAAGATAAGGATCTGTAGAGAGGAGAGGTATGCATGGAGATGGTGAACCAGAAGAGAAAGGAGAAGACTGAGGAGGCAAGAAGTACAACCTAATTGCACTCTGTATCAATGCACAAGGAGAATATGCCTGGGGAAAACAAGTAGACGACAGGCTACGAGAAGAAAGGCGACGCCTACATCCAGTGCAGAGAGCCTGACTCCAGTCAGGAGAAGAAAGAATGTCTCTGCATATTTTCTAATGGTCAAACATGGGGCAGACACTAGAGCTAGAGAAAAACCAGATGCCTTGAGCCCAGCAGTGGAAGACAAGCACTAGAAGATGTGCTTGACAATAAGCTTGACAACAAGTTTCCTTGACAATAAGCATCCTACAGGCTGCTCAAAAGTGACTGTAGTCTGGCTTGGATATAGGAGCCCTGCCCTGAGCATATTCAGGATCCAGTTCACATTTACCACTGTCAACAAGGTATATAAAGTTTGGGAAAGAGGCACTCTAGCTTTGGTGCTGGTCATATGCCTTTTTGAACTTCTCAGAAAAATCACAGGATCCATGTGTTACCCTCTACCCAGCAAGTTAATCTCACAATGGGCAGCACCCTGGCTTTTGGATTTGATGATTCCTTCCGTTCCTTCCCCTTCCAGCAATTTGCAAGGGGTTGAGTTTGGCCCTAGGGAGGGCTTCAGGTTCTTAATATGGGAAAGGCATCACAGAACATTCTGGTTTATTTTGAATCTTGTACACCCTTCTGATCCCCCCAGCCTCATTCTTTTCAACCTTCCTCTCCCCTCCAACTGTATCAACCCTTATATCTGTGCTCTCCTATTACTCTATTCCTTTCTTACTTCGGGTCCTCCTTCTGCCCAGGGAGAGTGTCCCTCACATACTACACTGGGATTATCTCTGGTCGCTTCATGTTCTTACCTGCTCAATGGGCAAAGCACCAACCTCTAAGCTAATCAATCAGGAATCTTCTACCTGATAGCTGATAATTGGGGGGGGGTAGGGTTGCAGGTCCCGAGATTCACACATTTGAGAGCCATATGGATCACTATCATGTTCTTTGCTTATAGGTGAACATGAAGAGGGGGTTTGTTTTGCAATTCAAGTTTCAAATACTGCACTTGTGCTAGACCAAAGGCAAGAAGTAAACTGAAAGTAGACTTTTGCTCTAGGCTTCCACTGAGCATTCCAGTGGCTGCTCACCTCCCACCTGTATACAACCACTCCCCCTAAGCACTCTCAACACACACAGAGGACAGGCTGATGGACAGATATGTGTTGTCAGTCTATTCCCTAGAATGTGAGGTGTTAGAGGGCAGAACTTGTGTGTGTGTGTGTGTGCTCTGACTGCAAAATCAGTACCTTGGACAGTTCCTTGTACATGGTTGGCTTGCCTCAGACCTTGAACATAATAAATGAAAGTGAGTGCTGGGCAGTCTAAGAGCCAAAGAGATCATGTTTCCCCAGTTTCTGTTACAAGGTTGATCACACATTGAGTTCTCAGTAATGTTCTTTCCTTTTCCCATTACCTTTCCAAATCTGTGCTTAGGAAGGCACCTTTTGGGACTACTCTTGTTGAGTAGTGCTGTCCCTTCTTTCTCTCCAAGTTTTTAGACTTCTAATTCATGCTGGCTGAAGACCAAGACCTGCAGTGATGATCCTGTCTTGGTATCTCCTCTATATGGTATGATCTACCTTTTCCCAGGCCAACTCTGCCTCTCCTTTCTGTCACATTTTCCTGTGATGGGTCCCTCAGTCAGGTCCAAGAAGACCCAGGAGAGAAACCTTGAACAAGGAAGATGTAGTATGTACTCATTAGTTTAGATCTATTATAAAAATCCCGACAGAGGGCAGATATGGAGAGTAAAAAAATAAAAGCAGCATGCCTAACATTTCTTGGTCCTTGTTATGTGTCAGAGGTTGCAGCAGGCATATCCCATATCCTTTCTCATTAACCCCCGTCTTGGGTGAGACAAGTATCAACTCTCCCTATCATGTAGATGAGGACAAGGATATACTTGGCAGAAGAACACTGGTTCAACTATGTCTGATGACAAGCAAGTGTGTCTAGATGGGAACCAGGTTATGGTCTCAAAGACCTGGATGTGCTCTGGGAGGATATTCCTGGGTGTGCTCCCAGCTCCCTCTCCATCATGATGCTTCACATCAGAGCATTTTTGTTTTCCTATCCAGCACTTTAACCTCTGATAAATTCAGTTTCCTTATATCTTTTTATTGAGCCTAAAGATACCCCCATTGTCCCTCAGACTCCATGGTCCAGAGTGAATGAATTGTGCCCTAGGGATGCTACGAAACTCCCTATCAGTCCAACATTAAGGTGGAACATTCTGCTTCCCTCTTTCCCTAGAGCTATGTCATCACCAAGTCAACAATATGAAAAGTGCCCCTAAATGTTTCTGCTCAATAGATACTCTCTACCATATAGTCACAGGGCTTCATTGTTGTGTCTTCGACAGCTAGCCCTGACCCTATCACTTTAGCTGATCGAGTCCCTTGAGGTACCAGATGCTACCTCTCATATCATGGCCACAGTCATATCCAACAGTTTCTGTTTGACAGTTTTCTGACAGCCACAGCTCAACAACTTGCCTGGTCATTCCCATGCACCCAATTCCATTAGAGGGATATGTCTTCCTCTACAGTTGTAAAGTCTATGCCTGGCCTGTAAAAGATACAGAAGCAAAGTGCCTAGAATACACTCCCAATCTGCTACACCAAAGGATTCTAGGAAGCCTTAGATATCCTCCTCAGGAAGAACACTGACATGTGGGTTGTCTAAGTTGATGTAGGAAAATCTCCCCCAAGCAAGTGGCTTGTGACATTTGTGACCTATGGAGGATAAAAGGTGTACACCCAATAGTCTCTGATAGTTCTGGAAATGGTTCCTGGTCCCTGCTTTGTGTCCTGCCTGCTATTCAGGGGTCCATCCTTAGGACCAGATAAATGTCAGCCTTTATGTCTTCTAGCTTCCCAGAGTTCAAGAAAACCGCTTTCCAAACAAACTGACCAAGCTCAGTAGCTGAAAATCACTAGATGTCCATATTCTTCCTACCTTCACTCCTTTATCCAATTCATTTCTCTTCACAAAATATCAGAATATTCAAGGAAGGTTCACAGACAATTGAATAGCCTTTGTAAAGCCTCTTTCTATTGCTCAAATCTTGCAGGAAGAGAAGGAAGAGGCGGGAGCTTCAGGCTGAGTTTACTCAGGGTTCATTATTACTCCATGCTTCTTATATTAGTATTTGCATCATAGGTCCAATACATCCTGTGTGCAAGCTTTCATACTCAAGAAGTTTTGGTTTTAGGGGTGAGGGGCCACATCCAGTGGTCATAAGGCTTAGTTGACTCTATTTTCAAGGACCACTTCTGGGAGTGTTTGGGGGACTATTTGTGGGTGATATTAGGGATCAAATCATGGTTTGATGCAGGCAAGGCAAATGCCTATCACCTCCAGTCTCTCCTGAACTTTTTTTGAAATAGAAAAACATTATCCTCACTTTATCAATGGAGAAACTGAGGGTTAAAAGCCAAATCACTACTTCCTAGTTCTGGGTCTGCTCTCTGTTGCTTTTTCTCTTTAAACTAACTCAATCTGAAAGAAACTTGCCATGGAGATCAATGGGGCTCTCCTCCCAATATTTAGATTTGCATAATTATAAAATAATGCTCCTAGATTGGCTCTTTGCAGCCAAAGTATCTGGTTCTTTGGATGTTCAGACACTAATCAATTTCTGGTCTTTGAAAATGAAATCTTCTTCCTGAGGATGAGAGAATCTCCTCTTGAGGTCCAGGAGGAAACCCACTGTTCTAAGAGAAGGAAGTGCGCAAGGGAGCGGATTCAGCTAAGTGAACAAGCTGCTGTTGCTTTTGAGTGTCAGCAGACAGGAAGTTGAGGGTTTCTTGCTTGCACAGTTCCAAATGTAACTGAAAGAGTCAACTGAAAGTCTAAAAACTGCCCACAGCACCTCATGGTGTCCCACCAAGGTTCCAGTAAAATCTATTCTCTGAGCTCAGAGTTTATGTCAGGGCCAGGGCTTGGCAGCAATCCTCTCTTCCCAGCCTGACCTGAATGGAAGTCCCATTGACCTCATGTTTATTCTGCTGCAGAAGAGCTTAGCATAGATATTATTACCACACAAACCTTTTCTGATCAGTTTCTGTCCATATCATGAACCCAAGAGACTGAAAACCATACCCCAAGTGATTCTTTCTTCTAAGCAAAGATCTTTATTTTCCATTCCCTATCACTTTAGGGCATCAGGACCAAAACAGCACCTTCCAACGCTCACCCAGGAATAAGCTTTTTTTCCCTTGGAAATCCTTGTTTATGTTCCAAAGTATGTGTGTTCTTTGTGTATCTGGTCAGTCCTTCAAGGGGGCAGTAAATCAGGGTTATTGTCAGATTGAAGAAGGAATCACTTTAGTGGAAAATAAAAATGGCAACTTCCTTTTGACCTCTCACTGTCCCATGAAGGCTGTCTGAAGATAGGATGCCCCATATTTAAGGAGAATTTTATGCCATCTCCCAGGACTTCCCTAGTTTTCTAGGAACCATGACTCAAGTCATGGCTCCTTGGAGAAACGACTGATTCTAGGGCTAAAACACAGAAAATCCAAGTAGAATCTGGAGCATTTCCCAGAGTCAGGAAGCAAAAAAGCACCTTTTAAAAAGGAAGGAAGAAATAATGAATGAAAAAGGAAAGAAGAAAGAATAAATGAAGAAGAAAGGAAGGAAGAAGGGAAGGAAGGGAGTAGAGTCAAAAGGACTCAGAAGTCACCCTGAAAAGACAGAAAATAAAAGGTAGAACAATTGAAATAACAAAAGAAATAAGTCTTTATTTTACTCAAAGAATAAAATAGCCCTAAGTCCAAAATTATATATATATAAATTTCTGGATAAATAAGTAAATGGAAAGAAGGGATGAGAAGAATTTCAAAAAATAAGTTAGCAAAGGAGAGAAGGAAACAGGAAGTCACTCTCACTATCAGACACCACAGGAAGAGAGTTACTGTAGACAATGACCACAGATGAGTGCCAAAGCCAGTGGTAATGCCGAATAAAAACACAGGATTGCTTCATATCTTCAAAGTATCTACCCTGTTATATTCCAAATCACTGTGGTGATTTTAATAGATATCCACAAATTCCTTGGTAGTGCCCTTTCCCTGGAGCTGAAAGACCCTGCATGTGAGCTGCAAGGAGTGGCCTGTCTCTAATTCTTGAGTATAAGAAGGAGACCAGGATTCTGGCAGACAGTGCCCTAGCCACAAGAGATGGTAAGCATAGCATGTGGTAAGCCAGTGCCATGTACCCTTGCCAAGATGTAAGGAGAGGGGACAGCTTTGCCATGGTACATTCCCCTAAAATCCACAAGAAAAGATTAGATGGACCCAAGGTGGAGAACATGCCACAGTATATCATACCAACAAGCTTAAAAATGTGGGGGCTGGATCTTAGGTGGGAAAGCATAGGACTTGGGTATACTAGGCACCAGTTTGGTTTTCAGTACCACCTGATCTACCTAATTCAGTACCACCCTCTGGCCCAGAGACTCTGTCCTGCCTGAGCCTTCAAGGAGTTGCTACTCCTAAATAAAAGTCAAAGTCAAGGAAGACAAAGCCTAAGACACTGTCACAGAATGGAGGAGACTGTGAAAACATGATCAGGGACCCTGGATTGTATCCCAGTGTCACACTATTTCTCATAGATTTCTTTTTTATTTTCTCATGGACTTTTTGGGGGGCCACACCCAGTGACACTCAGGGGTTACTCCTGGCTATTTGCTCAGAAGTCGCTCCTGGCAGGCACGGGGGACCATATGGGGAACCGGGGGATCGAACCGAGGTCCGTCCTAGGTTAGTGCAGGCACCTTACCTCCAGCGCCACCGCCCGGCCCCTTCTCATGGATTTTTAAGGTCTGACAAACAGGCCACATTCAGATAAGAAATTCAAATCTGGGTAAATGGGCCGGGATCTAGGTTATGTGTGCTGTAGAGGCTGAGCTTCCAGGCACTCGGATTGACTAGGATTGGTGGGTGGGGTCAGAAAACATAGTTATTACAGACATGGATATGTAGCATGGCTACAAAAATAATGTCTCATGGGTTTCCATGACACAAATGAACCTCTAAAAATGCTGGAATGGAAGTGAGATGTTCAAACTATTCTATAAGTACTAGAATATTTTTAAAATGAACTTATTTTGGGGGTTCTCAGAGCTCACTTATGGCTCTGCTCTAAGATCACTTCTGGCAGGGCTTGGGAAATCATACATCAGGGATCAAATAAGTAAATGGAAAGAAGGGATGAGAAGAATTTCAAAAAATAAGTTAGCAAAGGAGAGAAGGAAACAGGAAGTCACTCTCACTACAAGGCAAGCAATTTACATCTGTACTATCTTTCTGGCAGAAAAAGAAATTTTGTGTTTGTTTTGGAAAGCTATATCCAGAAATTCTTGGGATTTACTTCTAGCTGTGCATTCATTGATCACCCTAGTGGTGCTTGGGGGGTGATATAGCATGCTGGAGATCAAACCCAGGTTGGTTGTACACTAGGCAAACATCCTACCTATCTCTCTCCTATCTCTCCAGCTCCCAGAAAATGATTTTTTTTAAAATACAGTTTCTAATAGTTGCTCTTAAAAGGCCTTGCCTAACTAACTAAGCAGACATGTATGCAGTCAATGGGCATTAAGGCCATCCACCTTCCAGTCATCTGTAGCCATGAAACAATTTCAGTTAAGTCCTGAGTAAGGCTGATCTGTAGATAATAGCAGAAGAGAATGCCAGACTTTAGCCAATGGAGAGCTCCACCCTAGCTCAGGTCTGTGACTGGCCTGAAGATCTGACAAAGTCTGACTGTCACATGAATCCCCTCCTGAGAGTGTCATCTTCCTGGTCCAAATGCTGAAAGCTCCACTATAGTTTTAGAAGGTGAGGGTTATGAACTATGGGGCAGGCTGGTGTTCTCCGACCGAAGTGCTCAGGAGCTGACAGCACTTCTCTCTGGTCTTAGTGACAATCCAACTCTGTCTATCACTCTGTCTTTCTGTCTCTTTCTCTCTGGCTGCCTCCACTTCATTAAAAATTCCCACTTCATCCTGCAGCTCCGCAGTGATGAACAAGAAATCTTAGGAAGTGGCTAGGAACCCCAAGCTCTTAATTCTCACTGTTTGGTACCACACAGTTGGTAAGGGGAACACTTTTTCTGCAGTTTCCAGAGAGGAATCACCCCTAAAGGAAATTATGGGTCTTATTATAAACATGATCTTTCTAAGGACAATGTCGCCTGATGACAGGCTGAGGGGAGAAGGAATGAACTGGGGATGGTTGGATCATGAAACTACCTCCCACTCTCACAATATGATACATATACAGTCTCACTAACCACACCTGTTACTGGTGATCCTCATGTCACATCTCTCAAAACCAATCCCAGTAGGTACAAAAGAGGCAGAAAGGAGTCATAGGGGAATAAAGATAGTGCAGTGGGCAGGGTACTTGCCTTACCAAGGCCAATACAGACTCAATTCCCAGCACATCATATTGTTCACCAAGCCCTCTAAGAATAATCCCTGAGCATAGAGCATAGAGTAAGCCCTTAGCATCGCCAGGAGTAGCAGAAAGAAAGAAAAGAAATAAAGAAAAAGAAAGGAAGGAAGAAAGAAAATAAGGAAGAGAGAAGGAAAGAGAGAAAGAGGGAGCAAAAGTACAAAAGAAAGAGGGAGAGAAGGTAAGAAAGAGGAGGAAGAGAAAGAACAAAAAATAAAGAAAGCAAAGGTTTAAGAAGGAAAGGTGATGCAACTGAATCATCAAGTTGGGAAGGGAGACAGTAATGAAGCAGTTTTAAGCTCTTGACAGACCAATAGACCATGGGGCAGCAGAGAATCAGGAGGCTCCAGCTGTACTCACTACCCAATATTGTCTGAGCACAACTGCACAATGCATATCTGCCCCTCACATCTGACAATTTTATTGTGCTTACAAGAGTTGAGAGTTCAAGAT
>PVKC010051792.1:0-10363 GCA_004027635.1 Crocidura indochinensis | reverse complement strand
AAAAAACAAAAAAAAAAAAAAAAAAATATGGTCTCTGGAACCCAACTGTCTGGGTTCAAATTTTACTGAGCCATGTGACCAGGTCTAGTTATTCTATCCTTTAGCTAACATCTTTTTTTTTTTTTTTGGTTTTTGGGCCACACCCAGTGACGCTCAGGGGTTACTCCTGGCTATGCACTCAGAAGTCGATGCTGGCTTGGGGGACCATATGGGAAACCGGGGGATCGAACTGCTGTCTGTCCTAGGCTAGCACAGGCAAGGCTGGCACCTTACCTCCAGCGCCACTGCCCGGCCCCTTAGCTAACATCTTCGTTCGGTAGATGTTTCTACTTGTCTGTATATGTAAGGCTAGCACCGTACTGACTGTTGCTGGGATAGGCAGAGGTACTCAGAGATGGGCTTAAACATAGCAAGTGCTCAACCACACGTCAGCTGACCTTTCCTTGGACCCAGGCCTCTGAACACCAGGAGTGCTGACTGTGTCAACAGAACCATATTACAAAACTGGAACAAACAGGGTGGGAACACAAAGCTGGGGACACTGGTGGGATGCCATCTATCTCTCTTTTTCAGGGTGTCTTTCCCCACCCTCAAATGCCCAGACTAACACTTTCTCAGTGGCAGGGCCTGGTTCAGACTCCAGTTCGCTTACCCCCCACCCAGGTGAACTGTGAGTCCTCTCCCGGGTTCCTTGAAGCTCCTTCTGCTTCCACTTGCCCCTTGGGTCCATAGCTGGTTCCCAGTTAATCTCCCTGAGTCCAATCACCCTTGGGGTGCAGGCCAGTCAAGACCCTCCTACCCACCAGAGCAGGAATAGGCAAGGAGACAGGGTTGGAGGAGAGGTATCGTCTGGACTTTCGGATGGCAAACTTCTCCGTGGGTAGGGATTTCCCAGCAATCTTCAGCTTCAGGCCTGGCACAGCTCTGAGAGAAATGAGGGTGAGGAAACATTTGAGGGGGCAGAGCATCTTCAACTGCCCAGCCTCTGCCTGAACTCCTCTGGGCCTTTCCATTTTTGCAATGAGACTATTGAATTCACCCTCGAGGCCCAATCCAGCCCACGGCCTATTTCAGAGCAAGGGATGCCTTCACATCAGCTGGCAGAAATGAGAATGTTCCCAAACACTCCTCAGGCCCACTTGGCATGGCTAAGTGGATTTAGGAATGGTCCTAGGACACTTTCAGGACCTCTCCTATCTGCCACTTTCACAGGAGAGGCAAACATGTAGCCCCGCCGTGCTCACATCTTTAATTCCTACTATGTAAGCTGTGGGCCCTCAGCAGTTTACAAGACAGTTAATGTGCTTTGTAGCAAGGTGAGCCTCTGCATATGGGGCCTCAGCACCTCAGTCCCTCCCAACCTTCAATCTCTACCCAAATAAACTCTGGATCTTGTTTTCTCATCTCTAAAATACAATATAATACCTTCACATGTTTTCTATAAAACCTCCATAAGATGGAGAAACAGAGGCACTTGGTACCCTGTTATGATGGCAGAAGGTAGCCCAGAAGGATCAGGCCATCCCCTGATCCCCTCCCGGCTCTGCATGTCCAGGCTAACCCTCACAACAGGAAAATGACCTGAAGCTTCATGCTCAGGGAAGAGAGTGGGCCCCATGGAAGGTGATCCTGGGAGTATGGAGCCCTGGACCAGTGACACATCTGCCACCTTTTCCCCTGAGACCCCCAGGCCAGAGGGAGTGGCAGAGCCAGACAGAGGTATGGTGGGACCCACCTAAACAACTCCACTTCGTCATCCCCAAATGGCTTGCAGTCATCCTTCTCAAACATGCTGAGGTAGGCAGCCTTCATGTAAGTGTAGGTGGCCTGTGTGAGGGAGACAGTAAGTTGGGAGCAGCTGCTCATGGTGGGCCAATCCTGGGCCCCATGTTGGCTCAATGGGCAACTAATGTTAGACCCAAACCCCAAAACTGAGAAAGATGAACCCACCTAGACTGGAAGTGAACCCCAGAATAGGCCATTAAAGCATCCACCCTTCCTACTCCAAAGTGTCAAGAGAAAAGAACTCGGTTAACTATTGGATGGGTAGGTCATATGGACTCTGAGATGGAGACCCCAAAGGGCCAGGGCTTCTGGGAAGCAGCAACTCCATTATGAGGCCCTGGGGGGGGGGGGGGGGGGGCAATGGGAATATTTACAGAACCTGGAAAGGTAATTCCAGGCAAGGGAACAGCCTGCGCAACGTAGGGAAGCAGCTGGGAGGCAAAAGGTGAGGCCATGCATCAGGGCAGGGTTCAGGCTCCTGAGACAGAACAGGCCTTCCTGGGTGCTAGCACCATAAACATGACCCTGCCGGGTGGGAATCCACACCAGGCCCAGCTTCCTGGGCCACAGTGCTACTAGCAGCAGAGCTGTGAACAAATCCCATGTTTGTGTGGATTCAAGTCAGAGCCTTCCTCACTGGATCCACAACTGTCCCTAGCAGGGAAGATAGCAGGCAACAATCTTTCCCAGCGGTCACCCCTGAAAGACTTGTCCAGTGGAACCTGGCTCTGCATTGCCTCCTAGTGGCCAGATCGTGATCTGCATCTCCAGCAGAAATGCCAACCAGTTGCTGGGGAAGAAAACTGGGTAGAAGAGAAAAGAGAGCAGGACATCCTGGAGTCTGGCCTCTGGAGAAGGCAGAGAACCGCCTCCCCGTCAGGCAGCCACACCCAGGCTGAAGCCTGGAACTACTGCCAGCACTTCAATTCGCCCTTTACGATATGAGGAAAAGTTGGTCCTTGTGAGGTACAGTGGGAAGCATCTCCCCACAATAAAACCTGTTCTTCATTCCCACTGACTTCCTGGTGTCATCTTTGCCTTCCTCTCCCATTCCCCACCCCTAGCCTGACATTGAGTCACGCAGGGCTTATTGTCTTACCTGCTATCTTAGCTCGTAAATTCCACTGACCTTGCCCTATGGCTCACCTCAATCATGGGGCCCTCTAGGACTCCCTGGTCCAGGCACCTGATGTTTTCTCAGGTGCCTGGACTTTCTGAGGCCAAGAACTGGCTCCCTGCTCCCGCTGCTGCTCTCTGCTGGCCATTTCCCACACTAGCCCCACATCTGTCTGTCTCCACATCGTCTGAATCCCCGTCAAACAGGATTGCCCTTGCACGAGACCAGCCCGGGTTTGATTCTGGCATTCTATATGGTCCCCTGAGCACCAACAAGAGTAGATCCTAAATATGGAACCAGTAGTAAAGCCTGAGCATCACCCGGTGTGGTCCACCAACAAAACAAAACGAAAATAAATCTGTCTGCCCTGGTTTCTTCTTCAACTTCTCCTTTTGGCCATTCATTTATATCACTAGCCACATGGACTTCTGGGCCTTTCCAGATATATGGAAGTCACTCAGTCACCCATGGCCACTTGGGGCTCATGCCTTCCCTGTGTTCTGAGGTCTTCTCAGACAGATGGGGTGGTTTCTGCACCACTCCCAAACCCTCTCCACTGACTACCTGTCATCCTGTCAGGTACCTGAGCCTGACCCTTCTCACATGACAGTTTCCTGTCTTCCCAACAACACGGGATGAGAAGGGTCTGTTCAATGACTGATAACAGTGACTTCCAGAGAGAGTCTTAAAGTACAAATCAAATATCAAGGTTTCCCCATCCTGTCAGATGCCCCACTCTGACCCCATGACCCCCTATCCTCACTATTCCTCTTCCCCTTCTCCAGTGCTCTTTCACCTTGTCTTAAGCTGCTTGTACTATACCTACCTCTCCACATGAGAGACACTCCCTTTCTGGGCCATGCACTTCCCTGACAGCAAACTCCAGGTCAGATATGTAATCCATGCAAGGCAGGAGCAATAGTGCAATGGTGAGGGCATTTTCCTGGCATACAGATAACCTAGGTTTGATCCTCAGCAGCCTATATGATTACTCAAAGGCTCAGAAGTAACCCCTGTGCATCAACAGTTGTGGATAGCCCCAAAACAAAAACACAAAGCCAACACAAAGCCCACAGATATTCAAGAACTGAATGAATGCTGGGAGGCTAAAAGGGCTGAGGGGCTGAGGAGACAGTCACTACCTCCCCTCACAGGATCTTATTTGCCCACTGATCTTACTCCTGGCCTTGCTGGGTTCCTCTCCAGGGTGTGCACTGGTCCTTCAGAGTCCTATTGGGGGAAGATCCCTACAACACAGAACCTTCTGCAGCTCCCAGAGTCTGAATCTGTGTCCTAACTGCTCCCAGGATTCCTCCTGTGTACCCTTTGAACAGGGTTGTCACTCTGTTTCTAGCCATCTCAGTCCTGTAACACACAGGCCCCTGAAAATTGGGGCCAGTTCTGGCAGAAAGGGACTTTGAGAGGAGATACTGAAACAGAGTCACACACCAGGTCCCAGTAACTGGAGGAAGGTGGGAACTAAGGCAGCCCGGTGCTGGAGGTGAGCAATGAATGAGGTTGTGTCTCAAAAGTGCCTGTGTGCAGCAGTTGCAGAGTGGAGTGCCAAGCTGCTGCAGTTTGGGCCTCCCTCTGCTCCTCGTGGACTCTGTGGCCATCCCTCTGGTAGGATTCTGCCTCAGAGGGCTTGAGGTCACGCTTAGCTGTTAGCTTGGGAGGTTCTTGATGGCAGATTCTGTGAGGGTGGGGGTGAGAAAAGGGAGAAAAGAAGCTCCTTCCATAGCAGGGTAGCCTTGGGGCTTCAGTTTCAGGGTTGGAGAGAGTTGAGGGGTAAAAACAGGGTCTGTCCCGGCTGCTGTGAGCCAAAAGACCACAAAGTCTCCTGGGCCTAGTGAAGACAGTCATTTCTTTTTGTTTGATTTTGGACCCCATCAGGCTATGCTCAGAACTTATGCCTGGCTATGTGCTCAGTGATAACTCCTGATGGTGCTTGGGGGACCTATGTGGTATATTGGGGTGCTCAGGATCAAACTCAGGTTGGCTATGTGCAAAACAAGCACCCTACTTGCAGTACTAACACTTCGACTGCAAGAAATTCACTTCTGTCTTATGGGAAGAAGAGCACGGCAGGCAAAAGATCATGGACTAATCCCTCAGCAACCTGTCTGCTCCAGCCCTGAGGTCATTTTCGACATGGCCCCCAGACACCAACACTTCTTTCTAAAAAGGGATCTTGCAGAGGGGAAGGATGATGGCAAATGGTTCTCCCAACATGAGCCCATTCAGGATATTCCTAATGACCGTTTGAAGTGTTGTGTAGAGAAGGCGCAGATTCAAGTACCTGCTAGGTGCATGGAACCTCAGCACAGACAGGTGCCAATATTAGATCTGCTGTTCTCTTAGGGGCAGGAGGAGGTCAGACTTGGATCTGAATTCTTTACCATCATGACTGTACTCACTACTGACTTCCTATGTGCCAGGATGGAAATACTTGCTGCTGTGTTGGCCCACCAAACATCCCTTGAATACTCTGCCCCAACCTGCCCACAACACTGACATTACTTCACAGATATTACCATAGTTTTTTTGCAGAGGAAGCAACCTCTCCCGTCTGCCATCTATGAGGGATCTCCCTGTCCCATTTCTAGGCACTGACTTGCACTGGGTACCAAATCTGGCAGCTCCATCCTAGGACTCTGAAGCCCCAGAGAGGATTTGAGCTGGGGCCCAAGCAGTCCACAGCCACCCTGGAGCTACGTAGAGGAACATCCACCCACCAGAACAGCATTTGAATTTCTGGATCCAGTCCCTCCTGAGCTTAGATGTGTCTAGAATTTTCCTGACATGAGCTTCTTGGGGTTCAGATTGGGCTAGGGAGGGCACACCCTGCGGGATCAGGGGTTACTCCTGGCTCTATGCTCAGAAGTCATTCCTGAAAAACTCAGGGGACCATATGGGATTCCGGGAATCAAACCCAGATCTGTCCCAGGTTGGCTGCATGCAAGGCAAATGCCCTATCACTATGCTATTGCTCTGGCCTGCTTTTTGTGTTTAAAATCAGCACAGCCCACTATGGTGTCCATATGACTTTAAAATTTTTTTTTTTTTTGGTTTTTGGGTCACACCCAACAGCACTCAGGGGTTACTCCTGACTCTATGCTCAGAAATCGCTCCTGGCAGGCTCAGGGGACTATATGGGATACCGGGATTCAAACCACCGACCTTCTGTGCGCAAGGCAAATGTCTTACCTCTGTGCTATCTCTCTGGCCCCATGACTTTAAAATTTTAGCAGTGAGTTAAATATAATTGAATATTAAAATATTTAAAATACAATATTTTAGCTTATCTGGGGGGTGGCTGAAAAGGGCCCTTGGGGCAATGATGGGTGGTGTTGGAACTGATATATGCAAGAAAGTATCATAAGCATTATTATAAAGTACAATACCTCAATAAAATGTGAAGAACATTTTTAAAAAGAGTGCTCACTTTGGCAGCACATATACTAAAATTGGAACGATACAGAGAAAATTAGCATGGCCCCTGTGCAAGGATGACACACAAATTCATGAAGTGTTCCATATTTAAAAAAAAAAAACTTTTTTAAAAAGAAAAGAAAAAAACCCAAACCATTCAGTCTTGGTCCCCAGGCTGGAAGCAATTCCTGAATACCACTAGGTATGGCCCCAAGATCAAAAATCATAAAACTAGGGGCCAGGGCCCAGAGAGATAGCACAGCTGTGTTTGCCTTGCAAGCAGCCAATTCCTGCAGGACCAAAGGTGGTTGGTTCGAATCCCGGTGTCCCATATGGTCCCCCATGCCTGCCAGGAGCTATTTCTGAGCAGACAGCCAGGAGTAACCCCTGAGCACCGCCGGGTGTGGCCCAAAAACAAACAAACAAACAAACAAAAAAAACTAGGGGCCAATGAGAAGTGCAGTAGGCACAGAGCTTGCCTTGCATGAAGCCAACCCAGATTCAAGCCCCATCAGGAGTGATCTCTCTGAGTATAGGCTTAGGAGTAAGTTCTGAGCATTGACAGATAGCCAAAAAAAAAGAAAAAGAAAGAACAAAGAAAAACCAAACATCCAGTTGGTAAGGCCTCCTCAGCAGCATTTGCCTTCAGTGCAGGCCCTGCTTCTGCCAGAACCAAGGACAGCTGAGTCACCATCCGCCCAGCTCCTCTGGCCTTTCCTTTCTTCCCCAACCCTCACTCCTGCCATAATTCTTCTAGTCAGATTCCACAGGATATGTTCCATCAGTTCGGGGGACCCTGGCTCCAGAGCTCATGCCAGGCCTGGCTGCACAGTGCCGGACACGCGGAGCCAACTCACCTTGGACCAGGAGTTCTCCTTGGTGAGCAGGTCGGCGTAGAAGTAGGCCATCTTCCACTGGCCTTTGTAGGTGAAGCACCACATCAGCTCCCAGTAGCACATGTGGTGGAACTGCTTCCAGTGCTGCTGGGCCTCGCAGCACTCCTCAAACCGCTGGATGGCCTGCAGGGACCTCTGCTCAGTTTCGGAAGCTCAGTGCTTCCACTTGCTGAACCATCCTCCTCCTCCATGTGATTCCCTATGCTGGGCAGGGCCTAGAAAGCCAGAATGTCTGGCCCCAAGAGGTTCCAGGCTGGAGCCTCTCACTCTAGATAAGGGCATATCAGCACCAGGGTGAGGAGACATGGTCAGGCTGCAGCAGGAGCAAGCAGAGACTGGCAAGAGTCCAACACAGTCCATAGAGGGGGCCCAGGGCTCCCACAAACTGAAGGCTCTGGGAACTCTGCAGATACCCTGGACTTGCTATCCCAGAGTCATCTGCACTCCTTGCTGGTGGGGTCTATGCTGGTGTCCAGAGCAGTGCTGGGTCCCTGTTATGGTGGAGGCTCCCTCCACTGACCCTTCACTGTCCATCTGGGCTTACTCTGCCTGCTTCCAGAATGGGGGCACCTGTCCACCTTGGAGTCACCTCACCCTCCTTCCCAGACTTGGTGCTACCTCTCCTACCCTGATTTCCCCAAGGTCTCCTCTTGGGAGGACCCTCTCCCCTGCCCTGTTCCTGAGTTTGTCTGACTTTACGCCAACATTCTCCAGCACAGTGGGGATGACTCACCTTGTCTACATTGCCTTTAATGGCTTCGATCCGACCAGCGAAGAAGAGGAAGATGGCACCCTGTGAAGATACATGAGGGGTGTCAGGGCAGTCTGGCCTGGTCTGGGCAGGGTGCAGGGGTGTTGGCAGGATCAGGGCTTACCTTGGGGTATCGCTCCAGGTATGGCGCCAGCAGCTTCTGGGCCTCCTCGATGTTGACATTCCCAGTACCTAGAGATGAGACACACACACTCTGTCATCCTACTGGCTCCTCCCAGCAGCCTGCTGAAAGCTCATCAGCTCTGTGTTCCCCAAGATTCTCTGATCTTGGGGGAGAGGGAGGATCATGGAACACACGGAACATGCTGACAGGAATTCCTATCCACAGGATTCTGTGGCCAGCAGCTACGTGTCCCCCTGCATGGGCATGACCAGACCAGCCCATTTCACAAATGAGAAAACTGAGATGACAGGGTGGGGGTAATCGGCAGTTATAGTGGGTGACATGGCTCTGTGGTTCTGAACTCAGGGACCCCTGTCCCCCTACCACTCTCCAACAGCAGGCAAAGACCAGAAGTGCGGGGTCAGGGTGCCTACCGAGCACGAACGTGAGGAAGGTGTGGTAGCACAGTAGCAGCAAGACACAGAGCACAGCACGGAAGCTGTGACCCGCGGCACCCTCCTCCAGCTGCAATAGCCCATAATCCTAAGGACAAGAAGCAGAGTCAGCATGGCTAAGGGAGGGATCCTTGGAACCCGAGGCCCTGAGCCCAGGTCTGCTGCCCAGGCTGTGCCACCCAGTCTCAGTTCCCTCCTGGCTTGACTGGTACAAGTGACCCTCCCACCTCAATTCTTCCTCTGCTACTGATTTGGGGCCCTGGAACACCTCAGCCTGGAGGGAAAGGGGAGATGGCAAGGAAGAATCTGGGGTGCAGTTCCTGATATAGAAGAGCCAGGGGGACTGAACCGATGAGGAGAAAGCAGCATCACACCCACCCTGCACACCTGTTATCTAAGACATTGTTTTGGGGTCACACTTGGCATTGTTAGAGGGACCATGTGGCACCAGGGATTAAACCTAGGTCCCCTATATGCCAAGCTTGTGCCACCTCCCAGCCCATCTAGAATATTCTACATTCTTCCTCCTGACAGTTTCAGCTGCTCTCAGGTCTGTCAGCCCCATGATACCCTGATGGAGTGATGCAGAGGGAGCTCTGCCTCACGCTGGCCCTGGCTTGCTTTCAGCCATGTGGTCTTCTCTCTCCATGAACTTTGCTCATGGGTCAAAGGCAGGGTTTTTGTTGGTGGTGGTAGTGGTGATGGCTTTTTGTTTGTTTGTTTTTTACCCCCCCCCACAGTGCCTCCTTTTTGTTTGTTTTTTAAGTTTTTGAACCATATCCAGTGGTGCTCAGTGGTTGCTCCTGCTGGGCTCAGGGGACCAAATGGGATGCCAGGGTTCCCATATGGGAACCTGGATAGGCCAAGTGCATGGGCCTTACCCACTATGCTATCTCTCCAGCTCAAGTTATGGGCATTCCCAGGGACAGTAAATGAAAAGGAACTTTCCATGTCAGCCAGAGAATCCTGGAGCCCAGGCCTTGGAGCAGTGGGCAGCAGGATCCAAGAGCTACACTGGCAGGTTGAGATATGAGTGGGATTCTGTATTGAATTGGACCAGGAGCCTTTGTCCTGTGCAATGTTTGTACCTCAAGATCCACTCAGGCCTCCTTTCCTGAGAGCAGCTGGGCAGAGCCTGGCAGAGCAGGAAACATTATAGATGAACCAAATAGTTCATCATGTTTGATTTAATGACTATATTCCTGGTGCACCAAATGATATGAGTTTCTGTGCGGTACTATCTCCTTTCAATAGAATAACACAGTGGGAAGGGTACTTGCTTTGTATGCAGGCAAACTGGGTTTGAATCTCAGCAATACATATGGTTCCCCCAAGCACTGCCAGGAGTAATACCTGAGAGCAGAGCCAGGAGTAGCAACTTGAGCATCACCAGATATTATGACCCCAACACAACCAAAAACAAAAATTAAAAAAAAAAAAAGTAAACTGGGGCCAGAGCAGTGGCACAGTGGTAAGGCATTTGCCTTGCACGCGACTGACGTAGGACATTTGATCCCCCCGCATCCCATATGGTCCCCCAAGCCAGGAACAAATTCTGAGCGCATGGCCAGGAGTAACCCCTGAGCATCACTGGGTGTGAAGAAAAAAAAAGTAAACCCAGGGGCCCGGGAGATAGCATGGAGGTAAGGTGTTTGCCTTTCATGCAAAAGGTCATCGGTTCAAATCCCGGTGCCCCATATGGTCCCCCGTGCCTGCCAAGAGCAATTTCTGAACATGGAGTCAGGAGTAACCCCTGAGCACTGCCGGGTGAGACCCAAAAACCCAAAAAAAAAAAAAAAAAAG
>PVKC010051791.1:0-10351 GCA_004027635.1 Crocidura indochinensis | reverse complement strand
AAAAAAAAAAAAAAAAAAAAAAAAAAAAAAAAAAAAAAAAAAAAAAAAAAAAAAAAAAAAAAAAAAAAAAAAAAAAAAAAAAAAAAAGAAAGAAAAGCTACTTCCATTACCATCCTGTTAAAAGTTTTTTATTGTGAATGGGAATTGCACCTTATCAAATGCTTTCTCTGCATATATTGATTAGATCATGTGTTTTTATTTTTTTTCATTTTGTTGATGTGGCGTATTGCATTGATTGACTTGCGTCTGTAAAACCATCCTTGCATATCTGGAATACATCCTAATTAGTTATGGTGTATGACCTTCATGATGAGACATTGGATCCTATTTGTTAGTCGAAGATTTTGTATCTGTGTTCATGTGGGATATTAACCTAGAGTTCTCTTCTTGGGGGGGGGGGTCATCTGTGTTTGCTTTATAAAAACCATTTGAGAATGTTTCTGTTTCTTAAATTTCCTGGAAGAGTCTGAAAAGCTTTGGCAGTAGGTCCTCTTGAAGACTTGAAAGATGTGATTAGTGAATTCACAGAGCCTGGGCTTTTGTTTGGGGGAAGACTTTTGATGACCATTTTAATAAAACAGGGCACAAGGTAATAGTGACATATACCCCATTTATGAAATGTGAGGGTTAGCATCATTAATATTTCAATAGTCCCCAAATAATTATGCATATTTAATGCAATCTCTCTAAGGATATACATCACATTCTTCAAAGAAGTGGGTCAAATGCTCCTGAAATTCATTTGGAATAATAAATGAATAACTAAAGCTACATTTAGGAAAAAGATGGGAGGCATCAATTTCCCCAACTTTAAATTATAGTACAAAGCAATAATCATAAAACAACATGGTATTGTAATGAAGACAGACCTCCAGATCAATGTAATATGCTTGAGTATTCAGAGAATGACCCCCAGACATATAATCAATTAATGTTTGATAAGGGGGAAAGAAACACAAAATGGAGCAAGGGAAGCCTTTTCAACAAGTGATGTTGGGACAACTGGTCAGCCACATGCATAAAAGAGAAAACTTATACCTCTATCTAACACCAGGCAAAAAAGTCAAATCATTGGTTTAAAAGTCTTCGTATCAGATGTGACATATAAGGTATATTGAAGAAAACATAGGCAAAATGCTCCATGGATTGAAAGTAAAGGCATTTTGAGAAGAAGCACCACTGTCCAAGCAAATGAAATCAGAGTTAAATAAAAGTTACTGCATTAAAAGGAGAAACTACTTTACTTCAAAAGAAGAAACAAACATAAATGTAATTATACATGTATTCTTATATTTCAAACAATGGACAAATGAAACTTATTGGATATAATATCACTAAATATTCACTTATTAAAATGTTCAAACCTGGCCTAGAGAGATAGTGCAGTGGGTAGGGTACTTGCCTTGTACATAGCAGCCTACCCAGCTTCAACCTCTGGCATCTCATAGTTCCCTTGGCCACTGCCAAGGGTAATTCCTGAGTGTAGATCCAGGAGTAATCTCTTAGTGTCTCTAGGTGTGGCCAAGAAAAAAAAAACATAATAAAAATGTTCAAGCTAAGTAAAGGGATGAAGTGCAGGTTCTGCTTGCATGAACATACTGTTTGCACTCTACCAATACTTGATCCCCAAAGTACCACTAGGTAGCCATAACTGGGTAATCTCTAAGTGCCATCACGTATGGGCCCCAAAACAATAATAAATTACTCAAGGCATTATCCAATGACAAACAAAAAAGTCAATAAACATTTTTGAGTGCTTCTGTTTCATTATAAAAGATACTGACTTTACAAGTAAGTAAAACTTGTACTGAATATTGATATGTTCACTATATTTAATAATACAAAATACTTTGAATTTCTTTATTACTTGAATCAGGCATTTTTAACAGAAGATAAATTAAAAGACCAAAATTTTGTAGCAGCAATCTTTTCTATCTCATTAGAAAAAGGCAGAATTAAATATGTCAGGAGCAAAACCATGAAGTGTATGGGGCCTCTGAATATCATGTATATATATGGACACAGAAATACTCGTTTAAGACATCATCCATAAAATACAGATTTGGCCTTCTATAGCATCTAATAAAATATTATTCACTCTGTTGAAGCAAATAGTTTCACAAGAAATAAAACATGACTGAGAATTTAGTCAATGATTGTTAACAGGTAAACTGGCTATAAAACATTAAGGAAGGTTCTTTGAGTACTGCCAACATTTTATTAGGGATTTCACAAACCAAAAGCCTCTACTTAGTATCTATGGGACATAGAAAAATCACATCAATGACTTTTTCATTCTATTAGTATGAAACAACTTACTGTAACAATCTATTAGATTAACTCCTATTTTGAATAAATATTTTACCTTTTCATGACCTCTTTAAAATGTGCATTAATCATTTTTAAATATTAACTTATTAAAAAGTTGCATCTGACCAACTTGATTCGAATTCCTGGTACTGTATATGGTTCACTGAACATCACCATTCTGAGGACAGAATCAGGAATCATTACAGTGTGGCAAAAGATGAGACAGGCAGTCAGCACACAGATCGACAGATGATAGATGATAGATAGATAGATAGATAGATAGATAGATAGATAGATAGATAGATAGATAGATGATAGACAGATAGATAGATAGATAGATAGATAGATGATAGATAGATAGATAATAGAGAGAGATAGAAAAATAAGAACTATAGTTATATAGTTCCCAAATGTTGACATTTTCAAGATATTTTATTCAAAAGAATGAAATCATATTATCAATAATCTCAACAGAAAACCTTGGAGAGGCATGGTGTAGCTGATAAATTTGTATTAGAAGTTATAAATGTTCCAAAACTAATTAGAGCAATGGGGTCAGAGGGGTTTTCAAAGTAATGTTCTTGAGGACCAGAGACCCCACTTTGATTACCCAGTGGTGCTCACAGGGCAATGTGTACCAAGAATCAATCATATTCAGCCATATGTAAGACATTCATCTAAATTCCTATGCTATCTCTCTGAACTCTAATTGGAAAAATAAACATCATAATGCATTACTGACAATAAATATGATCAACTGGGCCCGGGAGATAGCATGGAGGTAAGGCATTTACCTTTCATGCAAAAGATCATCGGTTCGAATCCTGGTACCCCATATGGTCCCCCGTGCCTGCCAGGAGCAATTTCTGAGCATGGAGACAGGAGTAACCCCTGAGCACTGCTGGGTGTGACCCAAAAACAAAAACAAAAAAAATTATGGTCAACTAACTTTTACTAAAACAATGATCTATAAAAATAAATGACAACTTTACATTTTCACTTCTCCAAAAATAACAATAGCTGTCAGAATGTAGTTTGGGTCTATATTTTTTTTTCAATCAAAAAAAAATCCAACAGTCACTATTCAACTCTTAATAATAGCATGTATGCTTTTTGGTGTGTAATTTTATGTAGCACACCAATTCACAGATATTATTGAAAGGACATATATGAAAGGTTCCAGAGTTAAAAATAACATTTACTATTGCTTCAGAAAACATAAACAAACCTAGTTATTCTTCCCTCTTAAAGTGTGTGGAGCTGAAAAAGTTTATGATTACTAACAATTATTAGTTTGGTAATTTTGCTTTCATTTATGTTAAAGTGTCTATAGTTACACATACTTATGTTTGTCACTATCTGTGAAATAGCTGAACAGTATAAAAGGAAAATTACATCTCAGAATTATCTGGAAAAAGAATTGGGGAGGGAGGTTTGAGCCACACACAACAGTGCTCAGGGGTTACTCCAGACTTTGCCCTCAAGAGTCATTCCTGGAAGGCTTAGAGGACAGCATGGAATGCCTGGGATCAAAATCAAATCAACCATGTGCAGGACAAATGACCTAACAGCTGTGATGTTACTACAGCCCCAAGTCTTTTAACCTTTCAGACTTTCCGTAATCTCTAATGTGCCCTAGATTTCTGCACATTATATGATAGGAACCACTGAACCAGTATATATTGCACATTTAAAACACTAGGATTATTGTATGCATTTCAATACAAGCAAGGGATTAAATACAATTGTTTATTTTTAAATCCATTTTTAATATTTTGTTACTCTATTTATTCATATAACATTAAGTGCATTCATTACCAGAGATAACAATGGTAAAGTATAACTATGTTCAAATATAAACAATATCTAGGAATAATTTTTGTTATTCAAAGTTTTATCCAGTGTTGTCTCACTTATAAGAAAAAAAGACTCTAGTGGATTCTGACTGCTGCCTTTTCATTAAGTAGTCTTTTCTTCTTAAAAGAACTGAAAGCAATGGGCACAAACAGATCTCTATTCCAAAATTTATTTCTCTACTTTGGGACTATTAGGGGAATTGTTCATTCCTGATTGATTTACTAATCTAAGTGAAGGACAAGACGGAGAAAAAGTGATATTACAGTGGATAGGTTTGCTCTGCAGGTGGTCGGCCATTCCCAGTTCAATCCCTGGTACAACCATTGCCCCCTGAGCCACCAGAGTAATCCCTGAAAGCAGAGACAGTAATAAACTGACCACTTCTGGGTGGGCCCCAAAGCCAAAAGCAAAAAAACAAAAAGCAGACAAGCATTTCCTTATAGACTAACAGTATGCCAAACAATAAAAGATCTTGCTTAAACAAGTACCAATTAGTTAAATTGAGGGTAAGGGTGCAATAGAAACAAAGATAAGGTGATTATAGATTATAACATAATGAAGACTAGAGAGATAGTATAAGAGGTAAGGCACTTACTTATCTTACATACAGCCAACCCAAATTGAATGCAGAACTGGAGGCTTCCAGCACCTTCTGGATAGCACAGAAACTGCAGAACCCTGGCACTGTAGGTCCAAAGAGCATAACATCTTTGGGCTCTTAACTTGAACTGCACCCATATTAATGGAGAATTCCCTGGGTCGTTTGAGCATTGTTTGGAAAATCCACCCAAATTTAAGAGAAAAGTACATACATTTCTATTATATATATAAAATGCATCATTATATAATATATATATATATATATATATATATATATACATATATAAAATAAGGATCACTGTCGGCAGGCTCAGAGGATCATATGGGGATAAACTTAGGTTGACTGCATGCAAACAAAACCCCTTACCCTATGGCTCCAGCCATTTATTATATTTTTGCTAAATATTTGAAATATATAAAAATTAAAAATATGGAGAACCAAGAGATAGTACTGAAAGTCAGGTCCTTGTTTTGCATGTGACTGGCCCAGATTCAATCCATGTCACTGACAAAAGTGGTCCTTGAGCACATAATTTGGAATAAGCCTTTAGTAAAGCTAAATGTGGCCCAGAATCCTTCCAAAAATTCTGGAAACGAAGATAAAACTCTTAAAATACTATATTCTCATAAATGACTTTAAAATTCAATCCTACTCACAAAAAGCAAGACTATATATACATGGCAAACTCACATTGCCAGGACTTAGCCAATAGAAACACAAATTAGGGGCCAGAAAGAAAGCACAGCAGTAAGATGTCCTTGCATATGGCCAATCCAGGAGACAGAGGTTCCATTCCTGGCAGCCCATATGGTCCCCTGAGCCTGCCAGAAGCAATTTCTGAGCACAGAGCCAGGAGTAACCCCTGAACACTGCTGGGTATGACCCAAACCCCAACACCACCACCCCCACAAAATACCCAGTTGATCTTTAATAGGAAGATGAGTCCACCAATTTTCATCACTTCATCTAGAAACATGGTTTTCTGGTGAGAACCTCTTTAGACAATTTCTTGGGAGTCAATTATTAGTGGTTAGTGTACTTATGCATATTGAGTCATTATTCTAGAAACTTATAGGTGGCAGATTTTTACATGAGGGACTCTGGGAGACAGAAAAAGCGCCTTTATATAATTCCATTTAGCTTTTACTTCATTTTGTCCTAAGGTGTTTGCAGACATGCTTGCTCCAGAGTCTGAATAAGTAATAATCAAACAATATAAAGTAACAAAGAAAATATATAAATGAAATCATATGCACAGCATTACAGCTGTTTCAGTTAATATCTTTTCAAGGGCTAGTTCTCCTAGCAGGGGTCTCAAACTCAATTTACCTGGAGGCCGCAGGAGGCAAAATCGGGGTGATCCTTGAGTGCAAAGTCAGTAATAAGCCTTGTACATTGGGGGTGTGACCAAAACAACTAAAACAAAACAAAACAAAAAAGATTCCTCTAGGGCAGGGTCACAAAATGTTGTACAGAGAGCCGCAAAAGGCCCTCGGGCCGCGAGTTTGAGACCCCTGATTGCCTTGTAAAGAGGCACAGAACAAAAAGAGCCTTTTAAGAAGTAAGCATATTTAGACAGTAGAGAAAATTTTGCTTTGTTTTGATGGAGAATGAGTTGAAACCGTTGCATTTAAACTATTGAGTTAATCAGTCTTGCAAAACATTCTACTTAAAATTTTAATGTGGACACATATTAAGAGAAAAACAACAAGAAAATTTAGGGCACTAATGAAAGAGATGATGGTGATGATATTATATCTTGGAGAGTTCTGGTTTACAAATTTGAAGTCAAATTATTATTATTTCTAATGAGCAAAGTAGTACTGATATTGGGATATAGAGAGAATTTATTTGACTTAAGTTAAGTATTTTTTTTTTTTTGGTTTTTGGGTCACACCCGGCAGTGCTCAGGGGTTACTCCTGGCTCCATGCTCAGAAATTGCTCCTGGCAGGCATGGGGGACCATATGGGGCACCGGGATTCAAACCGATGACCTTTTGTATGAAAGGCAAACACCTTACCTCCATGCTGTCTCCCGGTCCCCAAGTATTTTCAATAAGATATTTTAATCAAATATTTTCAATAAAAATATGCCCTTCCCTGGCTTTTAAAATTCATGTTTTAGGGATAGGAATGTTAAACAGGTAAAGTGCCCACAATTCAATCAGCCAATCTGGATTTAGCACCTAGCACCTGCATTGGTTTTCTGTATCAGAACTGCTACCTAATTGTATAGCCAGTTAGAGTAAGTACTAAGTACTGATGGGTGTGGCAAAAATAATAAAATAATTACAATAAAAGCAAAAACAAACCCATGTTTTTACTACTGTGCTCTATGGGAAACATTGTTTACAAGGCAGAAATATGGGTTATATCTGTCCACATGAGGCATAGTTGTCAATACATTTGTCAAAATATTTTGACGTTCCAACTAATAGCTATCAAATTGTAAAGGCTAAGATACATTTTCTGAAGGATAATTAATCTAGTCAGTAAATTCAACAAAATAAGCATTCTTGAGGTTGGGAAGATAGTACAGCTGGTAGGGCACTTGTCTTATACACGAGAGATCCTGGTTCAATCCTTGCATCCCATTTGTCCCCTAAGCACCATCCAGGAGTAAACCCTGAGCATCACACGTGTGACTCCAAAACAAAGAAAGTATTCATCTACTTTAAACCAACTCGAAAGTAAGTGCTGACTTTTCTCAAGTTAAATATAGACTGAAATTCAAATGTTATATACAGATGAGGCATTATTTTTTTTAGTTTTAGTTTTTTGGCCACACCAGTGACTCTCAGGAGTTACTCCTGGCTATACTCTTATAAATCACTCCTGGCTTGAGGGACCAACAGGGATGCCAGGGGATTAAACCAAGGTCCGTCTTAAGCTAGCATGTGCAAGCAGATGCCTTACCGCTTGTGCTACTGTTCAGGCCTCCAGATAAGGTATTTTTTAAAGGTGAAATGAGATTTTTATGCATTTCATTAGTTATAGGCAAAGAAATAGGTTTGACTACTTGAAAATTGTTAAATGAAGAGGTCTCCCAAGGGTCTGTGTTTGTATTTCATGGCTGAAACTCAATTATGACCATTTTTATAACCATGGCATTTAAATAAAGAAATTATTTATGGGGCCCTGGAGATAGCATGGAGGTAAGGCGTTTGCCTTTCATGCAAAAGATCATCAGTTCGAGTCCTGGTGCCCCATATGGTCCCCCGTGCCTGCCAGGAGTAATTTCTGAGCATGGAGCCAGGAGTAACCCCTGAGCACTGCCAGGTGTGACCCAAAAAAAAAAAAAAAAAAAGAAATTATTTATTTTTAAAAATTGTATTATGAACTACCTGGTAACTATGGTGTTTAAAGAAAAAATTATTTGAATGTGATAACTTTAGCATATACTAAAGAAAAATCATAAAAGCTTACCAGGCTCTGTGTAAGAACCAGTTCCACATGTTTTCTCTGTCTTTATTTCACTTGTCATCTTTGCTACTTTCTAAGAGATGAAGATAAAAAGTCATCGAGATAAATAAAATGGTATTATTCCCATTTTATAAACTAAGAGAACTAAAATTTGTGGAGATATGTTTTGGAGGGTCACACACCTACCTTTGCTTATAAGTCACTCCCAGGAATACTCAGAAAATGTAGTGTTAGGGATCAATTCTGCGTCTCCAGTAGGCAAATGTGTTCCAGCCCATTGAACATATGTCCTGGCATATGTTCCATATATTCTGGCATCCTGAGAGATCCTTTTATTAAAGATCATGAAACTAATAAAATATAACAGCGGATAATAATCATGTCATAAAGCTAATAAGATAGTGTTTTCTTGATCAATATTATTTGTATCTAAGATGTGAAGAATACAAATTCATTTCAGCCAGGTGCAAAGCAACTAATTAAGCATAATTCATTAAGCATCTACAATATTGAAATTTCTGCACCTTTTTAAATTTTTCAGTATCCTCCTTTGTTTTATGTTTCCAATTTTGATTAAAAATAATACTACAAATAAAAGTGGTGTTGATTTGGTAAAGAAATGCAGTGGGAAAGGGAAGAGGACACAAGAAAAATTAAGTACATGGTTTTACCAAAAGAAAAATTTCCAAGATATTCTGGGCCACTGGGCAGAAATTTCTAAGTACATTCAAGTCTTATTTTTTGCTCTGTGCTCTGGAGTTTTTAACAAAATGGAAAATTCTAAAAGCATTAACTTATTTACGAAAAATCGTTTGAACTTTACTACTAAAATTTTGAACCCAAGAATTCCTTAAAATGAGGCATTATTGTTCACTTATGCATGTTTCTGAACAGCAGTAGTATCACCATGTCGATTCAAGTTGTGATAATCAAAAATATTCTTGATATCAATAAATATATCCTTATATGATATCCTTATATGATTTATCCATAGGAGATAAGCCTTGTATCAACACTTTCATTAGTGAAAGGGTCTGCACCTTTTCTAATTATTTATAAGCATTTTGTCCACGTATTTTATGTTACAGATTTATCTAAGCTTCTTTCCAACTTTATCAACTGTGGAAACCTGAATAATAGATGAGGCTGCCGCCACCTTGTGGCCTAAAGCAACAACCAGCTTTAGACAGGAGGTTAAAAAACACTGAAATTTAGTTAAGGCCAAGAAATTCCTCTCCGCACATAGAATGCTTGCTTGTTTTGCCCATCTGCCTGTTTTCTAATACAAGGAGTAAAAGACAAGTTAAATAATCTTTAAACTGGAGTGTGTGAAATTTGTAAAATTAAATGTAACACATTTCTACATTGGCAGGTTATTAGTTGCTTTAAAATCAGTAGATTAGGAGATAGGGTAGGTTAAGAAATAGTACTTGCCTTACATAAATAAGATCCTGGGTTCAACCTTCAGGTGAGTAAATAAAAAAATGATAGAACAGTAGGAATATGAGTATTCCAAAGGAGAAAAAGGGAAAAATTAGGAAAATAAATTGATGAGTATTTCATTGAACAATAAAATCCATAGTGAGTTCTCTGATCTTTACTATAAATCTGTTTATAAGTAAATTGTAAAGTAAGATGAGACTTTGGGTTTAATCATCCAGACTGTCTTTTAAGAGGGGGAGAACTAAATTTCAGAATAGTACAGTCAGATCACAAATGTTCTCACAGTTATTGTCTAAAACCAAGTTTTACTTTTAAAAATTAGGTTGAGGTTTAAAGCAACTTGCAAAAGAAGAAGAATATTTATGGTCACATATCTGAAACATCAAGCATGTTAATAATAGTTAGATGCTTTTCATTAGCAATTCCAGTAAAATCCAAGATTCAAAGCCCCACAGGTAGATATGAAAGGAAAAGAGACATGCATAATGCTAGAATAGGAAAGAATTTGTCATAAGTATTATCTTGCTTACATATGTCATTGTTCTCTCTGAGACTTCCTTCAGAGCAGCCAGCAAGGGTGAGGAATGCTTTTCAGAGGAGGGAGATTTGGGACATGGGTGATGGGAATGTTCCACTGGTGAAGGGGGGGGGGGTGTTCTTTACATGACTGACATCCAGCTACAATCATATTTGTAATCAAGGTGTTTAAATAAAGCT
>PVKC010051790.1:0-10363 GCA_004027635.1 Crocidura indochinensis | reverse complement strand
TTTTTTTGCTGTATAATTTGCATTTAAAGTCAATACAAACATTGCCATATGAAATCTGTTTTCTCCATGACACAATGGAAAACCCCCTTTGCCTGTTATAGTCTGGGTCAAGTCTAATATAAACAAGGCTAATATAAACAAATTCCTCTGCTAAGGGACTTCCTAAAGTTAAACATTTCAAGATTAGGGGTCAGAACTATAGTACAACAAGTAGGGCATTTTTGTTGCAGATAATTTTCCTGGATTGGATCTACTGTAGACCAAATAATATCTGAGCCTGCTAGTAGTGACGACTGAGCACAGAACCAGAAGTAAGTCCTGTGCCCTGCCAAGAGTGACCCAAAAGCCAAAAAAGGTTCTTTTTTTCTTTTATTTTTGCTGTGTGTGTGTGTGTGTGTGTGTTTTACTGTGAAGATTAATTCAGTAGAGTCAGGTAAGCAGGAGAAGAAATTTATTTATTTGCTGTTATTTTAATAGTGGATACCAAATCTCTAAGAAGGCATTTAGGGATGCTTCAATTATAATGATTAAGCCACCACTACCGCCCAGCTGAGAAGTTGCTAAATGCACTCAAATTATTTCAGATTATCTCAGCAGTAATCAAGACTTTCGCCTGGATTTAGTCTGACCTCAGAAGACTAATGAGGCAAGTCTGAGCAAGGGCAAGCTGTGGACTTGTGGGAAAGAGTAAAGACTTTTATTAGGTGGAGACCCAGAAGCCACCATTAACAAGGGTTAGGACCAGGCAGCTGCAGTGACACTTAGGTTAATGTTTTACTCTTCAGAAAATGGGCCTTTTTCTTATTCTTAGAAAAACAGCCCCAGAAAGACAGTTTGCATTCTCCATTAAAATTTACATCTGGGTTTTTATTTATATTTCTTTAGTTAGGTGCATATATATTTATTTTGTAAAGCTACAGGTCAAACCCAGATCTCAATTATGCAGGGCAAGCAATTTGACCCTCGATCACCATCTCAACCCCCCTTGCGTTTTATTTCAAAAGTTTAATACATGCACTCTAAAAATGTATCAGATATTTTAACTTTTATAATGTCTAAATGCTTGTTTTTGTTTTTGTGTCACACCCAGCTGCTCTCAGGGGTTACTCCTGCTCTATGCTCAGAAATCGCTCCTGGCAGTCTCAGGGGACCATATGGGATGCCAGGATTCGAACCACCGACCTTCTGCATGCAAGGCAAACACTCTACCTCCATGCTATCTGTCTGGTCCCTAAATGTTTGTTTTTGAGAACGATTTTAGTGATAGAGCTGCATTTAATATGTATTATTTTAACCAAATTATTAGCTCCAGACCTCAAGATGAACTTTACTGTGCTAACAGATATAAAATACATACACATTATGCATATATACACATGTCACATACATATATAAATACATATGTATAGATCATACAGTGAAAGGAAAATAAAACAAATAAGGGACACAGTACTTGGTAATTCTTTGAAAACTTTATTTTAATTAATTAATTAATTAATTAATTTTTTTTTTTTTGGTTTTTGGGCCATACCCGGTGATGCTCAGGGGTTACTCCTGGCTATTCGCTCAGAAGTTGCTCCTGGCAGGCACGGGGGACCATATGGGGAACCGGGGGATCGAACCAAGGTCCGTCCTAGGTTAGCACAAGGCAAGGCAGGCACCTTACCTCCAGCACCACCGCCCGGCCCCCTCTTTGAAAATTTTAAAACAAAACCATGAGTCCTTTATTTAGTGTTAATTAAACTTAATTATTTCTCATTCATTTACAATTTTATATGAATTTTATAAGTACAAATTTCACCCTTCTGTATGCATAAGCTTACTATGTAATATTTTTTGTTAGACAAGAAATATGGTGTCTCTCTATCCTGGTAGCTTTATTTTTGTGACTAAAGTTTAAGCTCTATAAAAAAAATCAATCAATGATGAAGGAAGCAACAGAAATCTGTAAGGGCTTGGATAAAGTCAGGTTTTAGCTGCTTGTAAAAAATCTAAAGATAAGTGTCAGATATCTTCAGAGCAGCAGGATATTGGGATTTGAAGAATAAATACTCAAGTGAGGAAAGAAAAAATTGATGATATATCAGAGTTGCTCTGATGTCATGAGAGAAAATATTAGATCTGTTCAACAGGATCAATGGACAGAAGAGAACACTTTCATGTGGTAGTCTTGTTGAAGTCTATTTATTACTGCGGCTCAAAGTTAAACTTCCAATAAGGATTAGGACTCTTGTTTAATGACTAAAAAAGAAGTAACTTTGACTCTTATTCAAAGTCAATGGAAAGTAAAAACATCATAAACACCATCTTATAGTCTGTGCTTAGACATAGCTTCTTATCCTGGATAAAACACTCCTCTATTTGTCTTTTTCTTCTTTGTTGTGGGATCAATATCTGTACAATAATACTGAGTAGGAGAAGAATGGACTTATGGTAATATAGAGGTACTTATAAAAACAAAAACAATCTCAAAAAATTTAGAAGAGATTTAGAATATTGCCACTTGAAATTATAGAAATCATTGGTGAATAAATTCACAATCACTTCTCAATGGGACAAGAAGTAAATATATTTATGGGACAGTGTGAGAATAAAAACATAAGAGAGCAATGTAAACAAGTACATGTATCACAGGTAACATTTCTTGATGAAGACAATGCAAATTATATAAAATTCAGGGAAGCAAGTAAGATGTCTCTAAAATGTCAAGCTTCCTTTGGAAAGGAAAAAAATCTAGCCAATGGTTTGTGAATTTTATTTTTTTCCCATGATCAAGTGAGAAGAAGAAAAAAGGTGGAATGCAAAGGTATGTTTCAGTTGAGAGTATGCCAAATGTACAGTGACTCACAGCGTCCTAATCAGATAGGCGTGACAGCTGACTGAAAAGAAAATGAAAAAAAGCTACCCCACCCAACCTAGAAACTTTCAGCTCACGCTCAGCATACTGATGGCTTCTTTCTATCATGCCACTGGCTTATTCTGGATTGACAAGGAAATTAAGTGAAATGCTGACCAAAGAAGGCCAAATCATTAAATGCTAATGCTATTCTTTTAGATGAACTCACACATGATTGTGGCTATCTTTTTTTGTTCTCTCATTTTTCATCACACAAAACATTTCTAACCATGCTTCATTTTGCATCTAATTTTATGGGAATGCATGAATCATTAATAAATGTACACCTTAGAAGACATTTAATAATCATCTCATTTGAAACATATGTCCACTTTTTATAGATAAAAAAGAGTTCATATTTATCATAACAAAGGATCACAGGTTCGCTGAGATGGAAATCCAGTCCATTTTACTAATACTCTGAGTATTTTTAAAAGTAGAGAACTCTCAAGCAGTGCTTAGGAGGTCTATGGGTACCATTAGCAGTTCTTGGTCAACCAGGCCAGTAATTCAAAGAGAATTTGAATATGTGATGGTGTTTGGGCCCTGCAGTTCCAGGGTCTATCCAGGCCATTCTGGTAGTGCTCAGGGGCTTCCCTGAAGGCAATTGCTAATTCTTAGGGAACCCTGTGGTGCCAGAGATTAAAAGGATTAGTCCACATACAAGTCAAGTACTTGCATTATCTATCTGTTTGACTCTAAGACTCTGACTCTTAAGAGTCATATCATGAGTTCCATAAAGTAAATATTATTTGGAAGTTTTTGCTAATGAAATGCAAAGGAAGATTCGTTATTTGGCTTAGTGTTCATGGCTTTCCAACATAGCAATACATCTGCATGGGGGTGTAGGGTAGCAAAATTAAGTAGATAAATGACTCCATGTATTCTGTTGACAAAAAATTTAATAAGATTGGACTCAAGAATAAATATATTAAGAAAAAAATCTCTGTTTTTCATATGGAGAAATATTGAGAAATCATTCATTTCTAACACTCAACTAGGTGCAAAATAACTTTCCAAAACAGTGCAACAGAATAAAAGCTAAGGTACTCAGCCAGAATAATAAAAGTATCCAGCTACTTAAGGAATGTAGGGGTCTGAAAAACCCCAGTTTTCCACTGCCCGGCCAGATAAATGAAGAGACTGAGACCCAGACATATGGTCAAGTGAGTTTATTCATTTTTGACTGGCCAAAACCATTTGCCAGGGCCATCTGCGTGCCTATAGAGAGACAGAGGCAAAGGGGGAACGTGGAGCTCCTAGTCCCTCTTTAAATAAGCCACTAAGTGGGAGGGGAAGGAAGGGGAGACACGACTTCCTTAAGGGCGGGGCTTCCGCCACGGTAACCAGGGAAACACGAATCGGTGGGAAGAAAAAGGGCAACGCAACTTCCGTGAGGCGGGACTTCCGCCCGGTGACGAATCACTTGCAAATCAGGGCCTCCCCTTCGCTTGAGCACATGTGGTCCTCCACAGAATAGTGTCCCCCTCCCAAAGGAAACCTGAATGGTCCCTACAGAATAGTGTCCCCCTCCCAAGGGAAACCTGACCTCATGTGGTTTTGTTCCTTTTCAACTCAACAGGAGCTCAAGGCTGCTAAAAGTATGTTTTTCATTCCTTTCAGGATATAACCGTAAACTTTTAGCTTAGGGAAATCCCAGTAATTTAAATTTTGAACTGTATCTTTCCAGATTCTGCTACCATTTTATTTATGACACACTTAGCAAACTTTTGAACTTTATTAAAAGTATACCTATTGAATGTTTATGTAAAAATTGTAGCTGTCTTTATAATCAAAATAAATTTTGGAAGACTTTTACACTAGAATTCAGTGTTTTTATTAAATTACAAATAAATGCAGAGGGGCTGGAGCAATGACACAGCAATAGGGCATTTACCTTGTATACACTGACCTAGGACAGACGGTGGTTTGATTCCTGGTGTTCCATATGGTCCCCCAACCCAGGAGCAATTTCTGAGCGAATAGTTAAGAGTAACCCCTGAGCACCACAGGGGACTGCATAGTCAGAAGTAACCCTTGAGCGCCACCGGGTGTGGTTCAAAAATCAAATCAAAACAAAACAAAACAAGCAAGCAAGCAAGCAAACAAACAAATGCCCAGTTGGAATTAAGAAAGGCTACAGGATTTTTTTATTAGTCTATCTTTGGTACTTAAAAAACACACACACACAAAATAAATACCTAACAAATCTTAGGTATTTTATTGATCAAATGGCATACCTTTTATAAGGCAGAATCACAGGCCAAGAATGATGTTTACAGGGTACACTTCATATAGAAATTTTAAAAATTCAATAGTTTTTCATCTCTTAATGATCGTTCTCTGATAGTTAATCACTCCAGCAAGCTGTATAAATAAAAGATAAAAGAGAATGTTTTCTATTAGTGTCTTTTTTGTTTTTGCTTTTGTTTTTTTGTTGTTTTGGAGCTACACCCAGAGGTATTCAAGAGTTATTCTTGCTTCTGCACTCAGAAATCACTTCTGAAGGGCTCAAAGGACCATATGGAAAGACTGGAATAGACCAAGGTAGGCAGAGCGCAAGACAAAGACCCTCCCCGCTGTGCTATTTGCTGTGGTCTCATGGTGCCACTTTTATGTCTATCTTCCTTTCCTTCTAAGCCTTTATTTACAAAGAAGGGCCTAATCACTGTTTTCTCCTCCAGACACATGGTAACTTGTGATATCTACCTAATATCTTGGCATTCATTAAAATAAGAAATAAAATAATCAAAAATTTAAAAAGTATTTCTCTATTAGGAACAAAGGTAATATATGTAATCATGAAGGCATCAAAAGATACAAAAATCAGTCAAATAAGAAGTGTTCTGGTAGTGTTAGATGATTATTATCCTGCGAGTCTACTAGCCTTCTACTTTACCTGCCACCTTCCACCCACGCTTTACTTTTATCATTAAACAAGATTTTTATTTTGGCTTTTGTTTGGACTGAGTTTCTATAGCTTATGGCCAAGAGAGATTTATTCATCTCAATAAAAATTCAAATACCCTTTGATTTCACATTCTCACAACCACTCTACTTCACATATTGTTAGGAAAAAAATCCTCATTTTTGGGACTTTATTTGGGAAAGGGGCGGCAGAGAAGATTTTATTGCTAGCTTGTCTCACATAATACAGAAACTTCTTTGAAAATGTAGAATTGAGTCTAGAGTAAAAAAAGAGACTTTAAGAGTTATCACTAAGTATATTTTTAAATTATTTTT
Organism: Crocidura indochinensis; assembly: GCA_004027635.1. NCBI lineage: Eukaryota > Metazoa > Chordata > Mammalia > Eulipotyphla > Soricidae > Crocidura > Crocidura indochinensis. Next base: position 4,224 of record PVKC010051790.1, on the reverse strand, counting down.
CATAAATACAAATTCTTGCACATCTCAAACTTTATAGACTAATTTTAGTACTATTTTCAGTATAAGTAAACATTTTTTGGATTTGGAGAGATAATGCAGGAGATAGGGCTCTTACTTCATATGTGGCTAACCCTAGCTTGGTTCCCAGCATCCTACTTGGTGCCCTAAACCGGCCAGGAGTGAATTCTGAGAGCAAAGTCAAGAGCAACCCATGACACCTGTCAGGTGTAGCCCAGAAATAAAAAAAAAGAAGTGGCAAAGAACATTATTTATGGAAAAATTTTCAAGTAAGCAAAATAAACTCTTCATACATTTCTAGTTATCATATACTATGTGGTATAAGTCTTCATTTTAAATAGTTTGTACCTATCAATATATATTTTGGGGGGTGACAACCATCAGTGTTCAGGAGTTACTCCTGGCTCTGCACTCAGAAATAGCTCCTGGCAGGCTCGAGAACCTGTATGGGATGCTGGAAATTGAACACTGATCTGCCCTGGGTTGGCTGCATTCAAGGCAAATGCCCTACTGCTGTACTATCTCTCTGGTCCCTGTATCTATCAATATTATTTCAATAAACTTTTAAGCAATTTGAAACTATCAATATTATTGCAAAATTTTTTTATTTTTACTCATTTGACTTAGGATTGGCTTATGTATGAACCAAAATATAAGTATTTTCAAGCATTCAAAAATAAAGTACACCAAATTAGTTTATGAACTGAATAGCAATCATAATTATATTTTGGGTTAATTCTTAAGACTTCACTTGTAATTTATTGTAATGCTGTGTATATAGTATCATTATTCATCATTAGTCTTACTGATAAAGCTTTTTCTAGTTTCAATGTTTACAGTCAAATGTCTAAGTCATAAGCAAATGGGTAAAGCATTTCTGGAGTTTGCTGAATGCCATATTTTATGCCTCATGTGAAGATATGAGAAGCATGTTTTGTGGCCACAGATGATTTTGAATGGAGTGTAAATTGTGACATATATGGAAAAATCCCTACAGAGAGCTACCTGCATTTTTAGTCTATAACTATTTTTTGTTTACCCAATATAAAATCATAAATTGAAATAGGAACCAAGCAAAAGCATCAAATGAGAATAAGCACATATTTCCTTTAAATGGATATGCACATATTATATACTTATATGTACATATTATGTACACACTTAAATAAATATATAAAAACAGGGGCCTGAGGGATAGCACAATGATAAGACATTTGCTTTTTGCACACAGCCAATCCAGGACAGATGGTGGTTCTAATCCCGGCATCCCATGTGGTCCCCTGTGCATGCCAGGAGCGATTTCTGAGCACAGAGCCAGAAATAACCTCGGAGCGCTGCCAGGTTTAACCCCCAAACCAATAAACAAACAAATAAACAAACAGAACACTATGCAGAAATAAGCAGAATAGATTTTATTTTTCATTAGAAGTTCAGAAAAGAAAAAAATAAATGAAGCTCTGTTTTCTTGTTAATATAGGATGCAGTATCAGAATGAATGATGTAGATTGGAAAAGAGGAATAAGACCTTTTCAGTAATGAGGGCCTTATTGAAGTGGAAGCCTCCCACACAGTGCCTGATTAAATTATTGACACTTTCCTATTTTTTTCATTTGTTATAAGGAACTCAGAAACTTGCCCTATTTTATATAGTAAATTTAAAGGTGTATTCTTATGTTTTACTGAGATTAAATGTGACCCTATCTAGTCATTGAGCGCCTACTTACTATCTGCAGAGTGGATGTGCCATCAGGCATCTTGTTTAGAAGGAACTGAGTTCTTGTCTTCTTATCTTACATTCCTTGAAAAAGGAGTTTTTCAGTGAGTTTTTGGAGAATTGTTTAAAATTTGCTGTGTTATCAAGGACTCTGTTAGGTGAAGAATATGCTTAAAGCCCTTTATCTTTTGAAAGAAAAGAATCCATCTTAGAGTTTTTTTTTTTATTATCACCCTGGAAACATTGGTGGAAAGAGGTAGACATTGGTGATGGGATTGGCTCTGATTCATTGTAAACCTGAAACCCAATTATGAAGGACTTTGTAAATCAAAATGGTTTCAATAAAAGAAAAGAAAAGACACATTTTTTATAACATAATAAGGGGGAAAGGAAAGAAAAGGGTTATAATTTCCAGGGTCTGTGTGTATTGCTAAAGATGCATATGGGCAGGTAATTTACAGATATTAGTCAAATTTATTTTCAAAATAGCACCCTCAAAAAGGTACCATTATTATCTGTGTTCATTAAGACAAACTAAAGGCATAGAAAATTGAGGACACCAAAAACAGCATTTTCTCTTTATCCATACAGCTTTCTTTCTTTCTTTCTTTTTTTTTTTATAAAGGTCATTATGTATAGAACTATGTACATAAGTACAGGTGAATTTGGTGATACTTTCATGTTCCCAAGCACTTTTGCCATCAATATTCCAATAATTTTCCAAACAGAAAGTATAGTTTGAAACAATCTGAAAAACCTAGACTTCTGGTATTATAATTTAAGTTCACTCCTAAGTCATCAGAACATCCTAGCTAAAATCACTGTTGTTATTTTACATGAATCTTTTGTTTCTAACTCTCATGGGTTCAGTCACTATGAACAGTATGAGGAAAAACTTCTGTCAACATTCAGAAGTTAAGTTTTTGGCACATGCTTTTCTTGGGTATGTGGTGCCTGAGCACATGTGGCCTGCAACTTCCCCCTTGAGATGTATACTTTCATCTTGGGGCATGTACTGGGACTTTCTCCACCTTTGAAGAAGTCTGTGTTCTCTTTTGAGCCTGGTACTCACTTATTTTCTTCCTCTGCTTCTTAAGAACTTCAAATAAAACCAGTTTTTACTTCAAAAATAAAAGTTGGGTTTTCTTATTTCAACTACTTGGATTTTCATGAGGAATCCAATTTTATGTAAAGATAGTTGATCTCCTAGAAAAAATATGAACACTAGAAAACTTCTCTATCTTTCTCAACACAATAGTTGAGCATAATTCAGTTCCCAAATGGCACAAACTTACACCTGTAAGGACAGCACACTTGAGGCCTCCAACATGTTCACTCAGTTTCTCAAGTGTTGAGCAGGTTGGAGCTGTTCTTCAACTTTTTACTCAAGCTTGTGCAATTGCTACCTTCCATATCTCAGGAAAATGTAAAATTGGTGTTTGCAGAATCCCTTAAAGATCCCTGATAAAAGATGTTACTATAATAAACTGGTTTTGAGATTATTTGGTCTCTTTGGTGTCATAAACTGCATTCTCTAACGCAAACAGTGCATGAACTTTAACATATGTTTGCTAGTATCTTCAATGAGTTTCATTATTTGGAATCAGCAAATGTTTAGTCAACCCATAGTGAGAAATGTTCTATGTGATTGTTACTTAACAAGAAACTAAAACTTGTTCTACATGTACGGAGACTGAATCATGTTTTAAGTTGGGATAAGCACTACTAATACATGCCAAAGCTTGTTCAATTGGAAGAGACTTAGAAAAGACAGCCACCACATAGAGAAGATTAAATCTATCAGCTCATCCCAAATCATTCATCAGCTGATTTAGTAGAAACTTTAGTTTTATTTTACTTTCTTAAATCTTGCAACTGCTATAAGAAGTTGAGTCATTTTAAAATTTAAAAAACAAGAGAAACTAACATTTCTATTTAGATTTTATTGAGTTTGTTATTATTAAAAGAGAATCATATTGTTAAAAAAGAATACAGAAAATAATTTGACTGATATAGCTCTATTTTTCAATCTTCTTTAGTTTTCAGATTTGGGTCATTGTTCTTTTGACTTAGTTATACTTTGGATGAATTTAAGTAAACTGGTACCACAGTAACTAGAATATTACAGTATATTATTTAATTTAGCAACATTTACTTATACTTGTGGATTTCTATAACTTTATTTTAAAATATAAACTAGAAAACCTATCGCAAGTTGAAAATAATTATACCAATTTATAGTAAGGTATTAACACAAATATTATAGCTAGGAAATATTAGTATGATATGAGTATAAAAGCAAAGTTTTTAGTTTGTTAAATTTTCTATTGAGGTTTGATTAGTGATACCAATTTGGGAGGGCATCTAGTAGTTTTCAGGACTTACTCCTGAATGTGATCAAGGATCATTCTTAGCGGTGCTTTAAGGACCGTATATTATTTCAGGATTGAATTAGGGTAGGCTGCATGTGAGGCAAGTTTCTTAATCCCTGC
>PVKC010051789.1:0-10361 GCA_004027635.1 Crocidura indochinensis | reverse complement strand
CCCCCCCCACCCTGGCTTAAGCCTCTTAAGTGCCAAATCACAAAAGAAAAAGCAGTAACCGTTTACAGAAGAGAAGCAACTTTAGTGCCTTGTAATCTAACTGTCACTGTGACTACATTTACCTCTTGAGCGCCAGAGGGCACCCGTGGGTCTCCCAGAGCCTCTGCCCATGGATTGGGGTTTGGGGAGGGGGGGGATACCCAGAACCAGCAGTTCCCTCAGCTGGCGTTGGTGACACGACTGCACCTTCCCTTACACACACCTCTTCCTCCCCCTCTCTTCCCAGGACCCCCACCCCTTTACATCTATCCCCTTGGGAGCATTGTTGCCTGACTTGGTCTTTTTTTTTTTTTTTTTTTTTTGTGGGGGGGAAACTTATCTTGATATTGAGAAAAACAAACAAACTGTTTTCTTCCTGATCTGAACCTCTTGACTAGTCTTGCCTGGGTTCACGTAGGTCTGCCGGAAGGAAGGCTGAAAAAAAAAAAAAAGGACGAAGATTGTGACTTGAGTGGGACTTTGCGATTTAATTTTTTTTTCTTTCTATTTTAAAGTGGGGAGGAAGGGGAAGCTAGAATGGACTATGAGAGACTTGATTTTGGTGCTAAAGTTCCCCAGTTTATATGTGACATCTTAAAAAAAAACAAAAACAAAAAATAACAGCAAAATGAGAGAAAAGCTTAAAAAAATAAAACAACCACATAAGGGGTGAGCAGTTAATGGTATTCATTCCACATACATTATCTGTGTAAAAGGATTTCCCGTAGAAGTAGCTTTAATGGTTTTTGCTCTAGAATACCGTAGGTCTATCCTTAGAGCATTCACGCCATGCTTTTTTTTCCCTGGGTTTTAAACTTCATATAACTTTCAGAAATTGGAGAGCAAAAAATTTTGCTTTTGTCACTGCACATCAATATAAAAAAGCTTATTTAACTTATCAAAACGTATTTATTGCCAAACTATGCTTTTTTTTGTTAATTTTGTTCATATTTATCGGGATGACAAATCCATAGAATATATTCTTTTATGTTAAATTATGATCTTCATATTAATCTTAAAATTTTGTGACGTGTCTTTTTCCTTTTTTTTCCACAGTTTTAATATATTATTCTTCAACGACATTTTTTGTAACTTTACACTTTTTTTGGTTATTTTATTTTAAAAAAATGAAAAATTAATTTAAAAAAATGCAAAAAACTGTTGGATTATTTATTTTAGAAATTTCCCCCCTTTGTGTTGGACTGCAAATTGAGTTTCTTTCTCTGTAGGCCTTTCACATCTAGGACTGAGAATGTATGTAAAAGTTCTGTGACAGTACAGAAGGAAAACAACTTTATAGCTTCTAAAAGGGAAAAAGAAAAAAGATTAAAAAAAAAACCCTTTGAGTTGTATGTGCCCATCTTGAGACATTCCGATCGCTGATTTTGAGGTTCTGGATTCCGAGTTTGGAGTTTTCCAATGTTAATGCCAACAGAACTGGCACACAGATTTAAGATGAATGTAATTATTATTCCTCTTGCTGGTCACTACCGTTGCTTTCTATTTTCTCTTTCTTTGTGTGAATTTATTTAAAAGAAAACCTTTTTGTAACGACTATTTGCAGTTTAAAAATCAATAAACCCCTTTTTTTTTCAAAACCGATTGTGAACTGGTTGTACTTTGTAGCTGGGGGGGGCCGAGAGGGGAGGGTTTGGTGGTTGATTTCTTGACAACAAAACACCTAGAGCAGCTCTGGCTGGTGCCGGAAGTGGGTGGGCCTTAGGAGGCCTCTCTTACCACCATAAGGTGGGAGGTTTCCTGCAAAGCATTTTAGGGTGTTTTCAAAGTGGCAGGGGTCAATCTTACCCACCTGTGCACTTTTAAGAGCTTCTGAGGAGAATGGGAAACCCAGGAACTTAACTAACCCAGCCTGTGACGTCCAAACTTAGGGTGCTGGAATTGTGAAAGGGAATCAAGGCACATGGCATTTTAGTGAACTTGAGTTTGAGTGAGTTCTTCCTGGCTAGTGTTTTTCTCAAAGCAAACATGTAATGCCTACCAGACTAGGGGAGTTTTTGCTTTAGCACTGCAGGCTGGGAGGGATGCCAGAGCTAGGGGTGGGGACTCACTAACAAGGCATTGGAAGGCGGGAGGAATTTCACCTGGATCTGTGTTCTGGCTCTGTCTTTTCAGGGCATTTAAGGAAGGAGAAAGGAGAATTAAAATTGCTGCCACATGTTGAGACTTGCTTATAGTTTCCACAACCTTGGTTTTCATTTACCCTGGTGTCACACATTAGGTAATCTTGGGGAGTATGGGCTCCCCTTATGGTTCCTTAAAGGGAGGGGATGTTTGCTCTTTCAAGAGATGGGGTCTATTTGAAAGTTGCCTTGCTGGGGAGAGGAGGATGGATGTTGCTTTCCGAATCTCAGTTACCTTGGGTTCCTTGCTCTTGTGTGGGGGGCTGTGGTGGTGGTAAACTGATTTTCTATAAGGCCACCTGTGGCCTCACTCAACAGTTTTGTAGACACTGACTGGGCCAAAATTGGGGAGACCTAACTTGGGCACCTCTTCCAGAGTTATGGATGCATGTAAGGGGGGGCCATTGTGAATTTGAAAAAGCTATTGAATTGGAGTGATGACTCAAGCTGGAGTATATGCTTTATATGTGAGAGCCTCTAGTTCAATCACCATGCTGATTCCCAGTAACACCCAGTTGTTCAAAAACAGCCACAAGGAACAATTTATGTCCTTCCTTTAGTACTGTTTAGTGCTAGAGACAACAAGAAAGACAAATATCCAGTACAGAGGCTGATGGAGGAAGGGAAAAAGTAACTAAGACTGTGTGTGTGTGTGTGTGTGTGTGTGTGTGTGTGTGTGTGTGTGTGTGTGTTATGGGGTAGTGACAAGTGACATGGGATCCTCCTTTATCTGGAGCTCATCTCCAACAGAAATAGGTGAGCATATCACAGGCATCTTTCTGACTCATGGGCTCACAGTGCAAGGTTTCGGTTCAGAGGGGCTAAAGGAATATCCCTGTCTGCCAAGTATTTCCTCCATTGAAACCAATCCCTTCAGTGTTGAGAAGACAGAGGTAATATTGATTCATTGAGGTCCTGGGAGTTACTTATAAAGATGGTCTTGTGGGGGTTGTCCCTGTGGCCTGGGGGAAGTTCCGACTATACTCTCCCTGGGTGTCCCCTTGGGAAATACACAGGGTGGGATTTAGGCCTTACGACTTGCTAGTTGCCCATCAAAGCCTGAATTTCTACCATCTACATTTGAAAGTGCAAGAGATAGTTCAATGCCCCCTGGGACAGGAAATAGAGCCCTCACAGGGTTATTCTCTCCCCAGGAAATTAGAAGATGAGAGGCCTTGGAAAGTAGTTCTGAGCTATGGCCTGGTAGGTAGTCCCATAAGGTGTGATTCCAGGCCTGGCTGGAGACCTCAGGAGGTAGGGAGGGTAGGAAGAGGCAGAGAAAAGCTGGAGGGACAGCTGAAACTGGGAGGTGGGGCAGGAATGGCTGGCTTGCTTTTATCAGCCAATTCCCAGAGCTTGAGGCCTGCTTCCCCCACCTTTTGCCCTGAACCTTGGGCATCTCTGGGGTTGAGGCCTATACAAGGACTGCCCTGTCTAGCCAGACCTCTGTGGCTGTTGGCCCTGTACCACATGGTTTGGCCCTTGGCTAAAGGTCTTTCTTTGGAGCAGCTCAAAGAAATGAACTATTTTGGCCACCGAATAATGACTTACCTTTCTAGGCCTAGAAACTTCATTTTTAGGAGGCAGATTGGGGCCTGCTGTGGAAAGGAGAGCCTTTGAAAGATGAGGTGGGGGCAAGCACAGATGAATTTCCCAGCTGGTTGGGAAGCACTGATTACTGCAGTAGTAGAGAGGGTCAGGTGGCTATTTCTTTGGCTCTGAGAAAAAGGGATGGTTCGAGCCTCAACCTGGATTCAAATCCAAGTTCTCCTTAAGATCGGTTTGTGCCTGGTAAAATACCTTGGATATTGCGTCTGTTAGAGAGGTGATTTTAGATATATGAACTCTGAGCAATAACAACTCTTTCCAAGTACCTGGTGGGCTGAGAAATTTGTGTGTGTTAATTTGTTAAGTGCTCCTTGTGACCTCAAATAGGACCCCTTTCCCCAATTTATATCAGTTCACTAGTGTATCCCCCCAGTGATAAGTCTTGGGATCTGAACCCAGGCAGCCCAACTCCCTCACTGCATTTCACTACCAGGTCATAGACTGGCACAGTAACTCCAGTTCGCCTCTAGGTTCAGTCCTGTGTCCTTTAGTGTTTTTTTTTTTTTTTTTTTTTTTTTGGGGGGGGGGTGGAGACTTTCCAGGGTCACAAAGAGACCAATAGCATATGCCCTTCTCCTGAGCATAATGGTCTTATGTCCCATGAGGGCCTGGGCAGCAGGCTTGGAAGATGGTGCCTGGGAGGAGGGGAAGGCCATCACTTGGACTTTCCCCTCTGTCTGCCTGGGGTGGCTTCTGTTAATGATTGACAGGGTAGAGGGTGCCCAGGGCCGCCTTGGAGTTGGCCCTGTGCCCTCTTCCCCCAGGGTCTCCCCCCCACCTGCACGTAGCCAACCATTTAATCACGTCTGGCTGCGCTGACTACAAGGCTACCTGAGTTCAGAGGGGCAGACAGACAGGCCAGGTCCTCCTCGGGCCATTGCAGAGGACTCTTCTCTGGCTAGCCCCAGGCTCAGAGAGTTGGAAAGAGGAAACCTCTTCTTTTCTTGTGAGAGGCCTTAGACTGATCCATCTCATAGTGAGTAAAGTTTAGATTCCTGAGAAAACTTCTACTGCAAGACCTAGAATGCTATCTTAGGAATTTCCAGTGGTGAGATCTTGAGTTCCCTCTTGGAAAGCAAATCTCTGAGGAATAGGTTGCCAGCACAGGTTCTGTCCTGCATATGGGAACCAGGGCTGGTCAGAGGAGGAGGTTTCTCTCATGTCGGGGGTTATTTTGGCATGTTGTCAAAACCTAGGTCTCAAGGTACAGGACTGTGACGAATGTTCCTATGTTATTCATGTAGGGTAGAGTGAAAAATAAATATTGGCAGTGGTCAAACCTGAGGTAATTTCTCTCCCCCCCTGGAGCCAATTGATAGCTGCCCCCTGACCCTATTTGTAGACCTCAGGGAGAAGATGCTTATGACCTCACAAGACAGATATTATTTTTCCCACCTAGGACTCCAGTGGGGTAAGGAGAAATCATTGCCCAGGGCAAGGACAGGGTTTTGGAGTTAGAGGGACCTAATATGTTTCAAGTCTGTGATCTCAGGCTAAAACCTTCACTATCATCTCTTCGTTCTTTTTTTTTTTGGGGGGGGGGGTCACACCCGGCAGTGCTCAGGGGTTACTCCTGGCTCCATGCTCAGAAATTGCTCCTGGCAGGCACGGGGGACCATATGGGGCACCGGGATTCGAACCGATGACCTTTTGCATGAAAGGCAAACGCCTTACCTCCATGCTATCTCCCGGGCCCCTCTTCGTTCTTTTTTCTCTTCTTTTTTCTTCTTTTTCATTTTATTTTTCAGTTTTTCTTCCTATTTTCTTTGTATTTTTCTCAATCACTTTGCTTTCCCTTATCTTGAAACAAATGTATTCTGAGTTATGTCAACTATGTGATGCATTTTCTTTAAATAAGACACTTTTTAAAAAAGAAAAAAATTTTTTTTTGTTTTTGTTTTTGGGTCTCACCCAGCAGTGCTCAGGAGTTACTCCTGGCTCCATGCTCAGAAATCGCTCCTGGCAGGCACAGGGGACCATATGGGGCACCGGGATTCGAACCGATGACCTTTTGCATGAAAGGCAAACGCCTTACCTCCATGCTATCTCCTGGGCCCTAAAAAGAAAAAATTTTAAAAAGAGAAGGAAACTTCACTAGCAGCAAAGTTCTCACTTCCTTGCTTGTGGAATGGGACAATGAGAACACTTAATTCAGTGACATGGCATTGTCCCATAGGGAATATTATTCAGTCCTGGAAAAGAACAAAGGACTGGTCAATTGGACCCCATGGGTGACGTGTAGGGACACTGAGTTGAGAGAAAGAAGGCCGCCACCACACCGTGCAACTTGAGTGAGTGCAGGGATCCGACTTTGCGAAGTGGATTAAGCTGCACATTCACAGTGATGTGTTTAGAAGCTGGGGTGTGTACACACAGCAGTGCACTGAGGATGTGTGCTTTGCTGTGTAAACACTACACTTCAGAAAATCCTTCAGGGTCAGGATGGTGACTCACAGGTCATCTAGTGCATGTGCTTTGTATACCGGAGGCCTGGGTTTGATCCTGGCACTGCATGGTCCCCTGAGCAGGCCAGGGAGTAACTCCCTGCCGCTGGGAATGACCCCAAAACCAAACCCAGCCAACAATCAGCCAACCAAACAAAAGCCTACAGTTGTTAAGAGTGTGAAATAATATATTTAAGGGGGAAAAAGGAATCTAGTATTCGGGTCATTTTGAGTCTTCAATTCTGCACTGTGGTGGAATTTTCTTTATTTCTTCTTTTTTTTTTAATAATATCTTTTGGGAGGGCCCGGGAGATAGCATGGAGGTAAGGCGTTTGCCTTTCATGCAAGAGGTCATCGGTTCGAATCCCGGTGCCCCATATGGTTCCGTGCCTGCCAGGAGCAATTTCTGAGCATGGAGCCAGGAGTAACCCCTGAGCACTGCCGGGTGTGACCCAAAAACAAAAAAAAAAACCAAAAAAAAAATAATATCTTTTGGGGCCTGAGAGATAGCATGGAGGTAGAGCGTTTGCCTTGCATGCAGAATCCCGGTATCCCATATGGTCACTGAGCCTGCCAGGAGCAATTTCTGAGCATATAGCCAGGAGTAACCCCTGAGCACTGCCGGGTGTGATCCAAAAACCAATTAAAAAATATTTTTTTTTAAGCATCATGATTGCAAACATGACTGTAGTTGGATTTCAGTCATATGTGGTGGGATTTTCAAGTTGCATTTTGCTCAGGATGGGAACCTCTCCCGTCCCCTTTTATATAAATGGGAAATTGGGTTCAGGGTAGGAGAGTAATTTGTCTCAATAGAGTGAGATTTGTTCTTTTGGTGTTTAATTTGTGGGTTTTGGTTTGGGGAACCACATCTGGTGGTGCTCAGGTTTTACTTGAGGGTCTGTGCTCAGGGATCACTCCTGTCAGTGCTTGGGATCATATGTGGTACTAGGAATCCAACTGGGTTCAACTCCATACAAGGCAAGCTCTCTTTGTATTGTTTTGTTTTGGGGCCACACCTGGCAATGCTTAGGGAGTACTCCTGGCTCTACACTTAGGAATTACTCCTGGCAGGCTCAGGGGAACTATATGGGATGCCGCGGATCAAACCCTGGTCGGTCACACACAAGGCAAACAAACACCTTATCCCGGGGCCCGGGAGATAGCATGGAGGTAAGGCGTTTGCCTTTCATGCAAAAGGTCATCGGTTCAAATCCCGGTGCCCCATATGGTCCCCCATGCCTGCCAGGAGCAATTTCTGAGCATGGAGCCAGGAGTAACCCCCCCTGAGCACTGCCCGGTGTGACCCAAAAACCAAAAAAAAAAAAAACAAAACAAGCACCTTATCCCTTGTGCTATTGTTTGGGCCCCAAGGCAAGCACTCTTATCTTTCTGTATTATCTCTCACTGTTGGAATGGGACTTAAAACCTAGAACACAGGTTGTGGAACATACATATTATCCACTACCTTGTTAGTGAGCCACAATTCTGTGTTCAAGTGGTATGCTTCTTTTGCTTTAAAAATGTTGTTTTTCTCAGTGCTTATAATTAAAGCTGGGCCCCCAGCCATGGAAGACAAGCATTCAACCACCAGACCACATCCTCAGGTCTAGAACAATGAAATACATAATAATCTGGACACAAGTAAGCTAGCTAATAAGTAAATGTACGTAACCACCTTAGAAGAGTTCTTTTTCTTGCCCACACTTTGTGTGAGGTGGAAGGTCATCAGGCTTGGGACCCTCACTGTGCTCTAAGGGGTTGGACAGAGAGGAACCTGGTCTGGAAAGTCACTGACTGCATTGGTAGTTGCTGATACATCCTTCAAGCCCAATCCATCTCTCCCAAAAGTAGTGGAGGCTGGGAGGCCTCTGAAGGGCCAGATAGCAGGGACAGCTTTGAGAATTACCTGCTGGGTCTAGTCTTCCTTCCCAGATCTTCCCAACATATGGCTAACATAGTCCCAATCTTTTAGGAAAATAGTTCTAGCCAGGGCCCTGGGGAAGTGTTCCTGGAACTCGGTGGAGGGAGATGCCCAGCCTGACTTTGGGGGCCGCTTATGGCTAGGCTGACCTCCTGGGGGCAGTGTGTTGAGGCAGGCTTTGCTGTGCTCAGGGGAAAAGATAATGTTTATTCCTAGGACAGGCATCTGTGCTTCCTGGCATCTATACAAGTCTGGATATTCCCTTGGTTGTTTGTTTAGGTTTTTTTTTTTTTTTTTTTTTTTTTTTTTTTTTTTTTTTGCTCATTGTAGCCCAGGATTTGTGATTTACTCTGGATAACCTTGGACAAGTCACTTAACTGCTCGGGGATGTGTTTTTCTTTTCTTTTCCAAGCCTGAGCCTTGAAAGCATACTCAGTGCCTGCCTGACAGGCCTGTGGTATGGAATGAGATGAGGTAGAGATCAAGGAGATCTGGGAATTTACAAAAGTCAACAAAGGAGGTATTGAGAGCCTGGGAGCAGCTTACTGCCCTTGGGGTGACAGAACCCCTCCTCCAGAGAACACTTGGTGCCATAAAGCTGGTATGCTTTGCAGCTTTGGCCCACCCTCTGGTTTCCTGAAGCTCACGTGTGGTGTGCACATTTTCATTTCACTTTATACCTACAAAATAATAACACCATTCAGTGTGAGTGGAGATATACGGTCCTGGAGCTAACCTCAATCCTTTGTGGCATGGTCTCATTTGATAGCACCTATCATGAGGTAAGTACTCTCGTGAGACCCATTTTACAGATGAGCTAAGAGCGAGTCAAGGAGAAATCATTACTCAATCATGAATCAATCATATAGCTTTATATCACAGAGCCAGGACCCAGGTTTGTCTAACCCCAGCACACAAATGTTCAACTTCCACACTTGACTCTGTGATACTGGATTACCCATCTACTAGGTCTAGGTTTCGGCATTTGCTCTGCTGGTGACCCAAAGGAGAAATGTCTCCTTCCAGTCAGGCATGTCTCTTTTTCCAGACAATGTTTCGACCCCATTTCCTCGCCTCCTTATAACAAAAGGGGTCAAAGTGGTGGTGGTGATAAGGGAACAGGCTTCCTTTCATTTTCCTTTTTGGCTCTTGGGCCACACCTGGCAGTGCTCAGAGGCTATTCCTGGATTAGTTCTCAGTAATCACTCAATGTTTGGGGATCTTCTACATGCAAAGCATACATTTAGCTCATTAAAATGACCTCTCTGGCATTCTTGTTTCATTGTTTTTGGACCACATGGCAGTGGAATTCAGGGGCCACTCTCTGTGTAGAGTTGGGGCATGGGGTGACTCTCATGGATTATGCAGTATCAGAGACTGAACCCCGCATGCAAAACCAAGCATGAGTTGAGCCTTGTTTCATGACCTTGTTTTTTTATCTCTTACAAATAAAGAAACTAAGGGGACAATAAGTTGAGGGCAGTTGTAATAGGCTTAACCTCCAGGGCCACAGTTGCATTTAGTACTCTGAATTTAGTCCCCTCTGAACTCTGATGCTGTCTGACTGGGGTGCTGACCACTCAAAAGGTGTGTCATTCTGTTGATGAGTTGAGGGAGAAACTGAGGCAAAACAGAGGCCTCTTCTGGACTGAAAATTGCTCTGATCAGGTAAGTTCCTGAGAACGCACCAGAAGATGTTTTCTGGAGTTGGTGTTGCTGCTTCTAGAGCTTTCTTTCCCAAGATATGCCGCTTATGATCATGGACTTCATTAATAGTGATGAAAGTGCATCCCATCATCTCCTACCGCACAAGGGATTCATATATTCTGTTGATGCAGGGTTTGGAGGGAGTGTAACAGTTTTAGAACTCAGAGAGCAGTCAGTCAGAAAGGGTGAGGAGATTCGTACCATAAGAGTTTTTCAAAATAGGGGGTAGGGCCTTGGGTGCTGCATTGATTGACTCAGGAAGACCTGTTTCCAGAACCACGGCATGAGGGTGGGAGGCATGGGGCAATTGGTTTAGGCCAAGTTTGAACCTTGGGTAAAAGTTGAACTATTTTTATGCTCAAAGATCACTCCTGGCCCGGAGCAGTGACACAAGCGGTAAGGCATCTGCCTTGCCCGCACTAGCCTAGGACGGACCGTGGTTTGATCTCCCGGTTCCCATATGATTTCCAAGACAGGAGCAATTTCTGAGCGCATAAC
>PVKC010051788.1:0-10365 GCA_004027635.1 Crocidura indochinensis | reverse complement strand
AAAAAAAAGAAATAGTACTGGCAGACACGTGGGACCATATGGGACACCGGGATTCGAACCAATCACCTTTGATCTTGGATCGGCTGCTTGCAAGGCAATCGCAGCTGTGCTATCTCTCCGGCCCCATATGTCTCTTAAATTCTGTAGCTAATCTTAGAAGAGATAATTTGCCCTTATCAGTCACATGATTTCAATTAATAGCTCTGAGGCATTCTATGAATTAGGTTTTACAATTCTTTTTAGTATATATGCTGCTGAATGAAGCACATGATTTTGCAATCTGAGTTGAGACATACATGGTCATTAAGTTGCCAAGTAATCTTTGCTGCATTATATCAATACAGATGAAATATTAGCTATTCCAGAAAATGGAATGCATCTTGACTGGACAGTTAAAGCTGGTCTTTATTTAGGTTTGTAATTCCTTTTTCATAGGAAAGAATACTTTCTGAGGTAAGTTTATTATGCAGTATTCTGTTTTAAGATTAAATTTTTTAATATTTTGGTTTTTGGACCATGTTCAGTATTGCTCAAAGGCTACTTTGGCTCTGCACTTAGGAATCACTCCTGGCAGAGAGCATGGGATGCAAAGCATGGAACTTGGATCGGCCATGTGTAAGACAGCACCCTACACTTGTACTATTATTCTGGCCTCACGACTCAATGATTATTAATGTTTTTACAAATTATTGCCTGCTTGTAAATAGAAAATCATCCATTTGTTTCAAAGCTTTAGGAAATAGTGGGGGAAATTATCAAGCACATTATTATTATCTATTAAAATTAGCAGTACATATATCTCCAAACCAGAAGTAGACTAAATTTTGTTGTAAGTATTTAATTATATTTATCAGGGATATTTGATGCAATTTTCCTATAATAGTGAAGAATTTTAAACAAAACTATAAATTTATTAATGCAAGAGTAAGTGTATATGATCTGTTCATACTAAAGAATATTATAGAATAGATAAAAATAAAGAAGCAGTGGCATTAAAAGCATGCCTAAACTACTGACTAGGTAAAGGAGACAATGCTGTGGCTATTCTATATAACAAAGTTTAAACATGACTGCATATATAGAAATGAACACTCAGGAAAAGCAGTAGTGTATATTCTTATTATACGGAAATGCCTGTGAAAGGGCCTGGTTAGTGTTTACTGTGAGGGAAGCAGAGAGTTGAATGAACCTCTTAAAGATAATATTAGTCCACTGGTGAAAGGATTGGTGCTTAATCACTGTACACTTGAAACTCAAATGATGTTTATAACTGTCATTCATGGTGAGTCAATAAATTTAAAATAAAGAAAATTTTAGTCGTATCTATAGTATTATATCTAATAAATATATTGATGTCATTAGTATATAGTCTATAAAAAAGCCTAAAAATGCTTTTTTTTTTTGAGTTTTTTAAGTCCTGATTATGCTCAGGACTTATTCCTGGCTCTGCACTCATGCATCACTACTGGTGGTGCTCAGAAGACCATCTGTGGACATGGGTTGGCTGCTTGTAAGACAAGCGCTCTAGCCGCTGTACTCAACCCCCTAAAACAAAAGGTTTCTACTTGCACAGAGTGCTGAGAGATAGCTTAGAAATCAAGATGTCCTTTTGTTATGTCTCAGGGGCACTAGTGATCTGGTTTAGAGATAAAAAGTGGAAATTCCGCAATTTCTGTGTCTATGTGTAATAAAACTTTGTGTTTTGTATTTCTTGTTTTGCATTGAGAGGAATATCAAACCCTCTTACTCAGCCAACTTTAGTTGTGAGATATTATCATTATCAAATACGGGTCATTTATTATTGTTTTTATATAAATAATTGTGCTAAGTACCTAAAAATTATAAGGTGAAAGAGTTGTTTTGGAGACTGCGACCAATACAAGGGTAGCTGACTGGAACTTTGATATAGATGGAGGGGAAACAAGATTGATTAGCTTATATTCATGGTAGCAGAACTCTTTCGGCCTGGCCTTTAGCTAACTTGATATTGGGATCTTCTGATTGAAAGGCTTTCTTGTAAGCTATCTCTGGGAGGTTATATGATTATTGGCTGCTGAGAAGTCTTTTTCCTTATCTGCTGCCAATTATGATGTGGCAGGTGGTGGAACCTCATGATGAATTGAAGCTGAGATTGACCTGAAATCATTAACTTTTAGCCTTGAGTTTCTTTCTTGTGGCATAGTCCACAATAAAGTCACAATCTTTGCATTTGGTTTCTCTATATAGTCTGATATTTTACTTCATCTGTAGTTGATTCTGCCCTAGACCTCTTTAAAAGCCTATCATGATTATGGACCAAAGTAAGGAAGGCTGATTTGAAAAGCTGATTTGAAGTCAGCTGATTCCTTGTTCTAGATAAGTGGGAAATTTTTACATAGTGGGCAAAGATCAAATAAATCATGAATTCAGAAAGGAGTCTCTCTCCCTTTCTGTCTCTCTCTCCCTCTCTCTCTTCTCTCTCTCTCTCTCTCTCTCTCTCTCTCACTTTTGGTTTTTGGGACACACCTGATGGTGCTCTGGAGTTACTCCTGGTTCTGTGCTTAGAAATTACTCCTGGCAGATTTGGGGGATCAAACCCAGGTTGGCTGCATGCAAGATGTGCTATCGCTTCAGCCCCAGAAGGGAGACTTTTTGCCGGGGTAGGAAGCACCACTCGTCTGCTATGCTGTTTATCTTCTTAGACCAACATAAGACTTAATTTTAAGGTAAAAGTTGGATGATATTAAGGGAAGATAGGTGTAAATAAGTTAGAAAGCACAGAAAGAGAAGGTAGATGGTGCTGATAACTCAGCTTTAAAGATTCTTGGAGGCTTTGAGTGATACTGAGGTTTTTGTCACGTTCAGTTAAGATCTTCTTATACTCAGGACTCTTCTCTGTCTAGGTTTATTTATTTATTTATAGAAGAAGCAACTCTCCAGTAGGGAAGATAAGTAATCCTGAGATAATCCCCGAGTTCCTGATCTGAATGACTTCATGCTAAAAGTCTGGGGTAGGAGGCAAAGATGACAGATGAGCTCAGAAGAGGCAGTGATATTATTGGGGCCTGCAAAAGAAGCAAGAGGGAGGAATTCAATTGCAGGCGGTGAGCTGAAGGGAGGTAGAGGATATGGAAGGGAAGAGGTGTGCGAGGTATGTGGAGGAACAGTGTGGAACTTAGGAGGAATGAACTTTCCAGTGTAACAGATAAACAAAAGGAACGGTCAGCCTCTTTCATCACACTAGTGACATTCATTTCCCATGTCATCCAATGGTTATTATTAAAAAGAGAACCAGTTAAATGCATTGTTGATAAGTGTATAGGGAAAAGAAAATGGTTCTGTCCTTGTGGTGTACTTGCTACTTTGTGGCAGTCATTCAGCATGCAAGTTTCTCAAAAACTTTAAAATAGAATTAGCATGTGACCTGCATTTCCATTCCTGATCTTTACTCAAGGAAATAAAATATTAAATGCATCCCCATCTTCATTGCAGCATTGCTTATAATAGTCAATATATGAAAATAACACATGTCTATTAATAGATGGAGATGATGTGGTGTCCAGGCATATGTCCCTTACTGGTGGGGTTAGGGTTATGTTCAAAGATGCTGTTGGATTATTTGTCACTGTTCAAGCATTATGGAGTTAGAGAAATCTCAGTTGTCTGTTTACCTTACAGCAGTTTTGGAACTCCCCAGAAGAGCAGAGCCATCTGAGCAGTCATCATCAACCAAAATGCCATTAAATGGCATATAATATGCCATTTGTTTATAAACATATGTACACATTACTGATACAGATTAATAGGCTAAGCATATGTTTTGCATGTGGGAGTCCCAGATTTGTTCCTTTGCATTGCATGGTCCCCTTAGCCTTGGCAGAAGAAGCCCCTAGGCAACACTGTATGTGGCACAAAGCCCCCCCATTCACACCTCAAAAAAATCCCTCACACAAGCACATGGACTGTCATTCAGCTATAAAGAAAACACTGCTGCCGAAGTGATAGATAGCTCAGCAGATAGGGCATTTTGCCTTGTACACGGCTAATTGGAGTTTGATCCCTAGCATCCCATATGTTCCCTGAGCACCATCAGGTATGTCCCCTGAGAACTACCAGGTATGCCCCACTCACCAATAAAAAGAACACAATATTGCCATTTGCTGTCTGATAGTAGTATGTCAACTGTAATAAGTCATAGTAAAATATATGATAGCATTTATGTATGAATCTAAATGTAATAAAAAAAATCTTGAGCCGGGGCCAGGCGGTGGCGCTGGAGGTAAGGTGCCTGCCTTGCCTGAGCTAGCCTAGAACGGACCACGGTTTGATCCCCCAGTTTCCCATATGGTCCCCCAAGCCAGGGGCGACTTCTGAGCGCATAGCTAGGAGTAACCCCTGAGCGTCACCGGGTGTGCCCCCCCCCAAAAAAAATAGAATGTTATACAGTTAGGGCTAAAATGCTGCGGAAAAGCCTTTAGGGGCCGGGCGGTGGCGCTGGAGGTAAGGTACTTTGCCTGCGCTTGCCTAGGATGGACCGCATTTCGATCTCCTGGTTTCCCATATGGTCCCCAAGCCAGGATAGACTTCTGAGCACATAGCCAGGAGTAACCCCTGAGCGTCACTGGGTGTGGCCCCAAAACAAAAAACAAAATAAAACAAAAAAAAAAAACTTGAGCCTGTATATGTATAAAGAGATAAATCAATAACAGGTTATTTGTTGTTAGAGGGTTGGGAAGGTGTGGAAAACAGGTTGAAAGTTCAAAGATAAAAATTTGAGTTGTAAAAAAATGTCCTACCTAGGGAAGTAAAGTACAGCCTAGTGATTATAGTTAAAAATCCCATATGCAAATGTTAAAGTTTCTGAAAGAATGGATCTTAAGTATTCTCATCCCAAGAAAGATTGTACCTATGTACAATGATAATATTGTTTGATTTATTGTGCAATATCACATCATTTTGCACATCAAATTATTATGCTTAATAGAGTGGAAATGTCAATTATATCTCAGTTTCAGAATGGAATGGTTCACATAGAACATGAATTATCTTGTGCTGCTTCATATTTTTGTCTTCCTACAAGTTGAGAAAAAAAAGTGGATGGCACCCAGAGGCCAAGCAGTCTCAGGAGCACTGAGTGGAAAAAAAAATGGTCAGACTTAAATACCCAACCCAAAGTCAATGACAAAAGAATCGAGAGACCCAAACTGCAACAAATTACATACAAAAGGGACCTGTTACACTAGTAGTCCAGGAGGCTAGAGGTGGATTTGTAGGATGCATGCTGGGAACTATGGTGGAGGAAGGTTAACAATGGTGGTGGGAATAGCCCTAATTCACTCTTACTATGTACCTTAAATACAACTGTAAAGATTTGTATTTCACATTGGTTTCATTAAAATTTCAAAACAATAAAAATAAAATGTAATGGGGGACCTGGAAGGTAGGAGCATGCATGGCTCTGGGTTGATAATTGCTCTGAGAATGTTTGGAATGTTCCTTAATAAAAGTCTTGTTAGAGAGTTAAAAAAGGAGCAATTTCTGAGCATGGAGCCAGGAGTAACCCGTGAGCACTGCCAGGTGTGACCAACCCTCCTCCCCCCCCCCCCAAAAAAAAGCCAAAATTAAAAAGGAATGGTTTAGGAATAACGATTCTGTTTATGAAATGTAATGTGAGTAATGAAGGGATTAATACTCAGAATTCTTTTTTTTTTTTTTAACAATTCAAGATAAGTTGAATGTGCAAGGACCAGTAGCTTCCCTCAGTGCCAACAGTGTCTGGGGAGCATTGCGAGGTAAGTTCTATGCACTTTCATTGTTATTTTCTTGTAAAGAAATGTGTTTAGTTGCTGCTTTGGAAAGTCAAGCACAATAAAATTTGCTCTTGAACCCTTGATAGGTTTATAAGAAGACAAGACCTTATTGGTATTTGCTATAAACCAAATTAAAATAAAAATCTTTGGGGCAGGAGTGATTGCACAGCGAGTAGGACATTTGCCTTGTATTTGGCTAATCTAGGATCGTTGGAATCCCATATGGACCCCTGAGCCTGCCAGCAGCAATTTCTGAGCATAGAGCCAGGAGTAACCCCTGAGCACTGCCGGTGTGACCCAAAAACCAAAACCAAAACCAAAAAAAACTAATAAATATAAATATAAACGAAGACCTTTGAGCATATGAAGTGGCTGGAATTTAGTCCAAGAATTCTTTATCTTACTCCTAGACTTTCAAAGCAACCTAGTCTATAGTAAGATTGAGTGTTTTACCACTTAACCACAAAGTCCAATCATTCTTCTTTCTATGAGTTGTCCTTGGGGGAAAGGAGAAAAGGTCTCCCAAAAATGTTTTTTATTTACTCTTAAATTGAAATATTTTGTGGTTATACACCGTCTGCTAGTATAATCACTGTTTTTATAAAACAAGGCCAGTTACAGGAAGACTTATGATACACAATGAAAACAGTTTATTTTGCAATTATGAGTAAAAAACACTGATCTGAGTTAGGTCCTTATAAATTCATGTTGCCTCTTTGACTCTGTTTTCTATTATATTTTGGTAACTACTAAAGTGTCATTATTTTATCAAGACACTTTTTTCCTCATAATATTATATCTTATTAAGGAACTGATACTGTATTACTAAAATCACACTTTTTGATACTTATCATTTGAACAAAAATTGGAACAGAGATACAAAGCATTTTTATTAGGTGTTAATAAGAATTACTTTGACTATTTCCATTATAGAAAATACATTAGAGGGTATAAGTCAACACTATACTTGTATTAGCCCTTTTTTGTTTGGATATCTATTTGTATAATATAACTTTATTTTTCTATTTTATAATTTAATGCAACATCATTTTATATTACCTAGGCTTAGAGACCTTTAGCCAGTTGATTTATCAAGATTCTTATGGAACAGTAAGTATAATTATATGTTACTAAAAACTATTTGATAAATATATCTCTTAGGAAAATGTAGGATTTTTAGCTCTTTTGAGTGGGCCTCCCAAACAAGACTTTATGGAATCAGGTGCCATTTTAATAATATTAAGCCAACCAGATGATTTGGTTCAATGTTTGGGCCCAAGGATGTTGTGCCATAGTGTTAGGCACAACCATGCTTATACCTCTGCCATCTTGGGGAACCACTAAGCAAATCTCATGCAGTTTCATGAATTGATCTATGGTTCATATATATACAATCCATGTGCCCCTCATCCTTATGTCCTCTCCCAAGACATAAGGAAGAGAACATATTCCTTTATTGCTTCTTGAGGTTTATTTTTTATTGCCTTTTACAGATTTTGATCTCTTTATTGCTTCAAGGAGTTTTTTTTTAATCTAAATACTTAGCTGGAAATTTTAAATTATATGCAGTTTTTATTGATGCTTAGTCAAGAGGCTATTCTAAAAATATTGGGGCTGGAGAGAGAGCAAGCGGCATTTGCCTTGCAAGCAGCTGACCCTGGACCTAAGGTGGTTGGTTTGAATCCCAGCATCCCATATGGTCCCCCGTGCCTGCCAGGAGCTATTTCTGAGCAGATAGCCAGGAGTAACCCCTATTCACCGTCGGGTGTGATTCAAAACCAAAATAAATAAATAAATCAGAAATTGATTCTTTCTTACAGATCAGCATCAATGAATCCAGTATTGTTGATTCTCCAAGATTTCCTCACAGAGGCATTTTAATTGATACATCCAGACACTACCTGCCAGTTAAGCGTATTTTAGAGACTCTGGTAGGTGCCTATTTCAACTCACTGTTTCTTCTGAAGTTGTATATTACACTAAACTTACAGAACACTGTGCAGGTTTGCATAGTGTCATTTGCTTTTCATGTATTAAGTAATTTAATATATTTAAGACATTAAGACATTTGCTTTTCTGGGGCTGGAACAGTGGTTCAGGGCTTAAAGACAACACATAAAGGCCTTGCACATGCTAGGATGGACCACAGTTCCATCCCCTGGCATCTCATTTGGTCCCCCAAACCAGGGGCAATTTCTGAGCACAGAGCCAGGAGTAACCCCTGAGCATCACTGGGTGTGGACCCCCCCCAAAAAAAAGGACATTTGCTTTTCATGTATTAAGTCAAAATACTGAAATTTCATTTCTTCCTTCCTTGGGAAGTTCATTTTCTCAGCACCCACTTGTTTTTTTATGATGGTGCTCATAGGGAAAGGGCTCATAACATTTAGCTTGCATTGTTAAAAGAAGACATAAAATATATCTTTATTTTTCAGAAGCATTCTTATATTTTCCCATTTTGATTAGCTAAAAAAAGTTACATGGAAGCAGATACATGGGAAACAATGCTTAATATAAGTTGGATCTTGTATTAAATTTATTGTGTATTAACTGTTTTAACACCTTGTCTTGCATGCAGGATGCCATGGCTTTTAACAAGTTCAATGTTCTCCACTGGCACATAGTTGATGACCAGTCTTTCCCATACCAAAGCATCACTTTTCCAGAGTTAAGCAATCAAGTAAGTATTTTGTGTTACTGAACTCTGTGATATTAAAGTCAAGTTGTTTACTGGAGTTTTATTAGACAGCTATAGCTTAACTATTACATGCTTGGATATAAATACTATATAAAATTAGGCATTTGAAACTTTTTAATGTTTGTCTTCATATATTAAAACCAAATCATATTTATATTTTCAAGTGCTGTTACCTTTCATAAAAATATCTCATAACATTTATTATGTGCAAAGATAGGCATACACAGCAGTCTTTTGATATGTGTATTAAATTTTTTTCTAATAGGAATACTTTATTATTTTCCAACCACTTAATTTTTTCAACTTAATTTTTTTGTTATGGACATTAAGGTAACATATTTACAATAGTGTGTTAATGTTTATGACCTTAGTTTATAGTTGCTGCACCTCATACTACCATTATGCCCAATACCCTCCATCAATGTCCTTATGTTACTTCTCATTTACCAATTCATTCCCTTATTCCCCTCAATCTCCTCTTATGAAGACTCCCCTTTACCCCAGACCTGCTTTTAGTCTCTGTTTTGTAATCCAGGACCAAAGGCTTATCATTGTTCATTACTATCTATTTCCTTGTTTTACTTTGGCATAAACCACACAATAGTAATGTCAAATAGTATTTGCCCTTCTTCTGACGTATTTCACTTAATGTGATGTCCTCCAGTTCTTTACAAGTTGCAAAACATTGCGTAATTTTGCCTTATAGCTGCCAAGTGTTCCATTGTATGTATACATGACACTGCTTCATTATCCATTCATCTGTTGTTGGACACTGGGTTGCTTCCATAGTTAAGCTACTATTCCATAGTTAAGCTACTATAAGAGCATTATCTTTAAGAATAAATGTTTTTGTTTTATTAGGATATGTACCATGAAGAGGTATTACATATGGAAGCTCCTCTATTTTTTTTAGAAAGATCTATACTGTTTTCATAGAGACTGAAACAGATTACTTTCCTATCAATAATGAGTCAAGCTCCTTTTTTTTTAAATAATCTTGCCAACATTTGTTATTTCCAGTCTTTTTTTTTTTTTATTTAAGCTGTCATTACTGGTATGAAATGATATCATATTGGCATTTCGATATGTGTATTAATTTTTAAGCTCTAGACTGCCTTTTATTTTTCTTTTTTTAATTATCTTTATTTAAAATATTAAATAAATATTACAAATATAAATGTAGTTGTATGGTAGTCATGTAAAGAACACCCCCCTTCAACAGTGCAGAATTACAACCACCAATTTCACAGATCTCCCTCCTCCCCACCCCACCCACACCTGTACTCGAGACAGGCTTTCTTGTTCCCTCATTCATTCACATTGCTATGATAGTTTTCAGTGTTATTTCTCTAATTGCATTAATCACTCGAGAGGTAGGTTGAAAGTCTGTTGACCCCTATACAGTTCACCTAGACCGGCACACAGGGATGACCTGGAGTCAGGGGAAAAAGACAAGGGCGACTGGTGGCCTGCCAAGCCTTCCAGCACTCCCCAGATCAGGAAGAAGGGCACCAGTATGAGGCCACCCAAAACCCCATACTTGGCAAGAGCTGGTCTCCAGAATCCAAGAGGAAACTGGAAGCCAGATGTCTGCCCGCCCTCCTCCCGATGCATCTCCCCCCTGGAGTGCGGAGGGAGGGGGAAGCCTGGGGCCCACTAAGAGTCCACCTGAGTCCACTTATGACCGTCTGAGCTGGCACCCAGGAAAGACCTGGAGTCAGGGGAACAAGACAAGGACGACTGGGGGCCTGCCAAGCCTCCCAGCACTTCCCAGACTAGGGAGATAGGCTCCGGTATGGGACCTCCCCAAGCCCTATACCTGGCAAGAGCTGGTCTCCAGAATCCAAGAGGAAACTGGAAGCCAGATGTCTGCCCGCC
>PVKC010051787.1:0-10363 GCA_004027635.1 Crocidura indochinensis | reverse complement strand
AAAAAGAAAAAAAAAGAATCATGAGTGAAAAGTGCTCCGAAAGTAAGGTCAATGACTTAGGAAAACACCCAGTGTAAGCATGAGACAATGAGCACAATCCCTGAGGCTGTTCATATTCTAAAATTCTCCAGATCATTCTAGCAAAGGGAACAAACAGAGGCTGTGGGACCAGAACAATGGAGCAGCAGGTAGGGCTTTTGCCTCACACAAATGATCTGAATTTGATCCTCTGCATCCCATATGATTCCCTGAACACTGCCTGCAATAAATCCTGAGTGCAGAGTCAGGAATAATCTCTGTGCACCCTGGTGGGTGTCCAAAAGCCAAAATGGGGAGAAACAGAAGCTATGACCGGGTGGCATTCAGTCCCTCCAAGGATTTAAAGAAAATTATTTGTAATTTTTGTCTTTTCATTGCTATAATATTGGTTTACAACAGTATCTTAGGAGATTAATTTTACCACTTTTCAAGTAAAGGTAACATACCATGCATACCACTGAACTACACATATCTCACGAGAATATAAGAACACTGGTTAGACTCTAGAAGGAAGTGTATTTTGCTTTGCCTTTGATTGTTCTCTGCATTGATTCTTTATATTCTATTGCAAATAATTTTTGTCAACACTACTACTAATATTGTTCAATAACTTTATATATAATTTTCTATGAATGAGTAATTTAAGCAATACAGTTTTTTTCCTTTCTCAAGCTTTAAACTGTAAAAAATATAGTTTCCCCCCTCACTTCTTTTTCTTTATTTTGGACACCAGCCACTCTTTGCAGTTAACCCTCATAAAATCAAAATATATAAAGTTTGTTTCTCTTCATTGTTCCATATTTTTGTATTAATATTTAGGGATCAGAGATACAAGTAGAGAATTTTATTATTTATTAGGAAATGTGGAGTAAGTAGTATTTTTTGGAATCTTGCATTTTTCATTCCATTCTAACTCATAAAAATGTTTCTAAGTCAAAGAAGAACCATATATGTGCATGCTTTGTCATGGTAAAGTGACACAGTTTATTTCATTGTTACCCTGCATGCTGTAAACACATCATTTTCAGGTTTGAGAACTACAAATATTGCTCCAGCTAACATCGTTGGATATATGTCCCTTAAGCAATAGGATATATAAGCATATTTTCAAATGAAAATATGGGGAGTAATAATTTTAATGGTCATTCATAGCTTTTAATACCTTTTTAATATTCTTTAATAGTTTTAAAGAGATGTTGGCAGATAGCTTTCAAAGTAAAAAGGTCTGTTTCTATATGTATTTCCTTTTATTAGCACAGACAAGTACGGAGGGTATGAATTTATACCAATGAATTGGTGGTGGTGAGATATAGTAATTTTGTATGTTTATTCCATAAATTTAAATACTATTAAACAACCTAAATACACTAAAAATAAAATAAAAATCATTTTATGCTAATGAGAGTTGTAGAGTGTTTGGTTGTCATTATTTTGATTTTGCCTGATGAAATTGCACGTTCATTTTGTGGGTCGCCAAAAATGCCCAGAGGCTACTCCTGCCTCTGTGCTTAGGTGTCAGTAATAGCGGTGTTAAGAGAGCCAGACATAAAACAAAGTACCAAACCTCAGTTTCTTACATGTAAAGCATATTCTCAGAATATTGAGTTCTCTCTCTCTGGCCTATGACTTTTAAATTTTAATATATTTTTATGAGTTTGTTGTCCTTTTAGTGTTTCTCTGTTGTAAATTATATTCAGATCCCTTTTCCATTTTTTCTGATGATTTGTCTGATTTTTAAAAGAATTTGGTATATTGTAGATATTATGTTTTCTGCCTTGGGAATTATTTTTAGATTAGTTATTTGCATTGAATTTATACCTTCTCCATAAAATAACATTAATATTTACATAAAATTGTCCATTTTCTACATATTATCACTTTATTTAGTTTTTCTTTCCTTTAAATTTCTTTTCTTTTTTTTTTTTTTTTGTGTTTTTTGGGTCACACCCGGCATTGCTCAGGGGTTACTCCTGGCTCCATGCTCAGAAATTGCTCCTGGCAGGCACAGGGGATCATATGGGGCACCGGGATTCCAACTGATGACCTTTTGCATGAAAGGCAAATGCGTTACCTCCATGCTATCTCCCGGGCCTCTAGATTTGTTTTCTTTTCTTTTATATATTGTATAAGTTATATAATATTTTAATTACAAATTGACTTTGATGCTTTTAGAATTTAGAAATGTTATTTAACATGGAGATTCATTTAAGTTTCCTCCAAATGGAGTACACATGTGATAAGTTGACTTAAAATAGCTTTTCTTGTGTTGAATTATTTCCCATTTATTTAAATGAAGGAATATTTATTTTGGGGGGTTTTGTCCACACCCTTCAGGGCTAAGGGCTCTGCTGTCAGAAACCCAACTACAATAATATTTGTAATCTTGGTGCTTAAATAAATGTATTATGAAAAAAGAAAGAAATAAATCACTCCTGGCAGGCTCAGGGACCATACGGGATGCCTCGAATCCTGGGTTGGCCGCGTGCAACGCAAATGCCCTACTGCTGTGCTGTCTCTCCAGCCCCTATTTAAACTAAGAATATTTATTTTCCGCCCCCCCCAAGGCTATTTATAGCAATGATTCATTTTGGGGGGGGGAAAGAATGGGGATCAAAGCCAGGACCATGCACTCTACCACTAAGACACAATCCTGGTCAAACATGATTCCTTTATTAAAGATGCAAAATATTTCCATATAAATATCTGGATGAATTGTCATACATTCTATAAACATTAAACTTCTTTTGGAGGCATAATTTGGACATTGACCTTGCTTTAAGAGATTAAGCATTCAATTTGATGATGGTTGTGGTACCATAAGTCACAAAATCCTGAATTACAGTGATAGCTTTTTTACTAATATTATAATGGAGTCTTGACACATACTAATATTTTAATGGGGTCCTGAAACTGCTGGCATGCATTCTCTTGGTATAAAATATAGAATTTGCATCCAATGATATTGAGGACCCTTTCCGGTCTTCAATTAACAGCAAGTTGTCATTATGTTAAACTACTCAGATATTATGTTAGTTTGCTTCCAAATAAAAGTCCACAATCTGCAGAGAGAAAAGGGAGAGGTAAGGAACATGAGTGGGGGAAATAAGAATATGAATAAAAATATAAATGAAATTGACCAATCTAGAATGAAAGGAAAGGAGAGAGTTAGCAATATCCTTTGCTATTATCTCTTGCAATCTTGTCTATAGAGATTTATATTGACACAATAGGTTCATGTATTTCTCAATATTTTAAAGCTCTGAGTTGTACTTCTGTTGCTGTGATAGGTATCTGTGTTCTAACTTTTATATTAATATCTTCCTTCTCTGAATTATGGTGATGGAAAAGTGTTTAAAACTCATAATAAAAAGGCTATATAACTTCATAACTGAAAACATTTCTAATTACATAGAAAGTAGACACCGTGACATTTTTCAGATATACATTCACCTCCCTTAAGTTCTTATCTTGGCTTGAAATATTCATTTTGGTTTTAATCACAGTAAATACACTTTAAGTATGAGTGTTAACATTATGTCCTAAGTATTTTAACCACTGTTATTTAATTATATTATTTGGAAGAGAATAGTTAGCATGATCATAACAGTTTATGTTAGCATTTTTCTGTGTTATGCAAGACTTAAAAATTCTTTGCAATCTAGAAAAAGTTTAAAAGTACTTATTTTGACGTCAGAGTGATAGATAGTACAGCAGATTGGATGCATGTGCTGCATGGAGCTGATATGGGTTCAGTTGCTGAATTGAATATAGTCTGTGAACCCTGCCATTAAAAGTTATTTGCCTTGAATGAACCTAACCCTCTTTCAGTACTCTGAATAATCCCTGAGAGCAGAGCTAGAAGTAAGTCTTGAGCACAACTGGGTGTGACCACCAAACAAAAAATTCATGAATAAATAAAAGTACCTCTTTTTTAATGCCATAGGTTTGTTTTATACAATTCTTTACAGGTATATATGTCTAGTATATACACAGCTTTGAAACAGCATTGAGACCACTTTGCCATGTAAAACTGTTAAAACCATATAGAATCACAGATTTCTATAAAAGACAGTTTGTAAAGAATTCATATATGTGAATTCAGAAAATAGAAACTGAAGTGACAAGTTAATTAATTAACTTTTTTCGTCATACTACACAGAGAAAGTTCAAGCATGTACATTAGGTTCCAGAGAATCTAATAATACAGGTTATTTCTTCACATTTCTGTAGTCTTTTATTTCACTAATTTTTACAGCATTTACTTTAGAAATTTAGCATTTATTTTAGAGCACTTATCACTCCCAGTTTTGGTTTTTTGTTTGTTTGTTTCTGTCCATACTTAATGGTGCTCAGGGCTTATTTCTGGTTCTGCACTTTCATTACTCTGGCAGTGCTTGAAGGACCATAGGAGGTGCTAGAGATCAAAACTACTTGGCCTGGGGGCCGGGTGGTGGCGCTGGAGGTAAGGTGCCTGCCTTACCTGCGCTAACCTAGGACGGACCGCGGTTCGATCCCTCGGTTCCCCATATGGTCCCCCGTGCCTGCCAGGAGCGACTTCTGAGCGCATAGCCAGGAGTAACCCCTGAGCGTCACTGGGTGTGGCCCAAAAACAAAAACAAAAACAAAAAAAACCTACTTGGCCAAATGCAAACATCTTGCCTTCTGTACTATCTCCAGTCTCTATTCACTACCATTGTTATTTTCCTAATATTTAATATGATATATATTGAGAAATTCTTCCATTTTATGCAGTTCATAATTAAGCATGCAACATCTATGTTATTCTTAAGAAAGAGATTGGGTCCCCACTTTTAATTTATTTAGGATGATATCTCAGCTGGTTGCAATCTCATTTAAAAGTAATTTCTGAAATAAAGTAATTTCTGCCCCTTTATTTAGCATTTTATATGAACATGCTTTGTTTTTCATATTACATAAATAGCACCTTCACCAAATTCAGGAGAGTGTTGTATGCAATGGTATTCAGTTATGTGTGTCTGTTTAAATATTAAATTTAAGTATTAAGTTTTCTAAGCTTTACCAAAATAAGAAGTTGTTTCAAGGTTAAAGGCATGTTTAGAGAGTGGATAAGACACATTTTGCAATGGATAATATGATACATGTTGATATGGGTGATAATACTTAAGAATATAACTTAATCGACACAGGCAGACATTTCAGTCACTTTTTTTGCACTATTCCTTTCCTCTCTCCTGGAGGACAGAAGTTCTCTGGTCAATGAATTTAATTAGTGTCAGATTAAGGAAGACTCAGCAGGTGTTTGCTTCAGACACTTTCTTCTGTTTGCTGAAGCCTTGCGGTTGGAGAAGGACTTGAATAGTCTTGTCTTACTGACAGCTGTCAACTGTTAATGGACCATATGCAATGATGAGTAAAGTTGCAATCAACTGTCAAGGAACCATATGTAAATGGTGAACAGAGTGACAGATGAATACTTAGAAGGCAACAAAAGACCTTTTTTTGTTGTACTGAGAGTCAGAACCTTAAAATGATTTTAATAAAGGGAAGTTAAAAATAGATTGTTACAACTATATCACAATCAGCAAACCTGTATTCCAGTTATTTTTGTCACTGAGTTTAGGAGTCTAAACCAGATACGCCAACAAAAGTTCTGCTTTCTTTGATCTTAGAAAACTTAAAATCTCATAAAAACCAATAGGGGCCAGAGAGATACTACAGGGGTTTTGCCTTGCATGCATATAACTCAGGTTCAGTCTTCTGGTCTCACATATGATCAATCCACTGAGCATTGTCAGGAGTGATTCCCAAGCATATAGAAGTCATCCCTGAGCTCGACCTGATATGATGCAAAAACCAAAATGAACAAAAATGAGATAATTTTAAATACTTTGAATAATTATGGCTATTTAAGAAAAACATGTTTAATTTGGTTGCATTAACATTAGAATATATTAAATACACACTATGGCAATATTTTTTGAAAAAAATTTGACTTGATGACATGTCATTTTATTACCTAATAAGAGTAAAATATCTTTCATGTTGAGCTAGCAAAAGAAGTAGCTACTTAACACAAGTAGAGATGATTAAAAATTTTATTCAACTGTTATCATTTTGTTTGGTTTTTAATAATGCATGGTGGTTCTCAGGGATTACACCTACCACCTTGTGGTGTTCAGTGAATGATATGATGCCTGGAATTGAACGTGGAATTTTGGTATGCAAATTATTGCCTCCTATTCTTTGAGCTGTCTCCTCAGTCACAAACTACTTTAAAGTAATATCACAATTATAATTGTAAATATATTTTCAACAGTTTTATATGTATGTTTCATACATCATCTTTATAAATAGGGTATTAAAATCACCCTTATTTTATAGTTAAGGAAACATAAGTCCAAAGAAATTGCCCAAGGCTTCAAAGCTAAGGTTTTAACTACAAGTCCCTGCATTAAACTGGTCTTATTAGTGGAGAGGTGACCTTAATTTTATTTCACCAGGCTGGAACTGAAAACAAAACAGAAAGCCTCTGCCCCACTCAAAGCTGAAACCAAAGAAAAAGCTTTAAAGGGCAAGAAAATAGTGCTAAAATCCACAGCCAACACAAAAACACATAATAAAAAGATCCACACCTCACCCATCTTTCTGTAATCCAAGATTCTAGGCTGCAAAAGTAACCTCAACATCCTTGGGAGAGAATCTGTAAGAGAAACAAACTTGATCTCTTTGCAGTCAACAAATTCCTTATGACCTTTGAGTTAACCATGAAGAATACAGAAAAGAATAGCAACTTTGTATTTATTATTTGGATCAAGACCAATAGATAAACACGTGCTCAAAGGGGCTGTGAAGAAACTCTATGACATTGATGTGGCCAAGACTAACACCCTGGTCAGACCTGATGAAGAAAAGGGGTGGGTGGTGTGGCTGCCTCCTGACTAAGATGTCTCTGGTTTAGGCTACAAAAATTGGATCATCTAAAATGAGTCATGCTGGTTAATATGAAATACATATTTCACCATAAAAGTGAAACCATTTTGCCTAATATAGAGCTTCTTTCCAAATATTGAACTCTTTGACTGACACCCATCTAACATATGCATACTATATTTTTATGTGAAAGAAGGATTGAAATATAAATTCATGCCAGTTTTGTTGAAATATAAATTTATATTTATATTATATTTTATATATAGTTATATTTTATATATTTATGTTATATTCAATCAAATTTATATTTGATTGAAATATAAATTTATGCTAGTTTTGTTTACGAAAGGCATTTTATTTACTAGTCATCTATTGATTTGTACTTCTGGTAATCTCACTATTGTAATAGTAGTAGAGGTGAATAGAGTTTTGGGTTTTTTCTTTTGAGCCACATCAGGTTGTACTTAGATGTTATTCCACGCATGGTGTCTGGAGGAGTTGTGGTGCCAGAAACATAGTTCAGGACTCCTGCGTATGATACATGTTCCCTAGTTGTCTTCCTGACCCCAGAAAAAACGTGTTGTGTTTTTATTTCTTATATGGAAACCCTAAAGTGGCATTGCTGGATCATATGATATTATATCTTTTTTTTGTTATTTGCTTTTGGACCACACCTGTTGGTTCTCGGCTGATTCTTGGTTTTGTGCTCAGGGAACATTATTGAAGGGACTTGGCAGACCATATATGTATTAGAGATCAAATCTAGGTTGACCCACATTCAAGGCAAGTGCACTACCATCTATATTAATGCCCTGGCCCTAGAGTTTATTAAGAATGCTATTCCCAAAACAGTTGAACCAATTTATATTCCCATTTGGGGTAAGAGTTTAAGAAGAGTGGCAAAGGGAAAGCAGTTAAACAATATATAATGGATGAATCAAAGAAAGTGTAATTTAAAACATACATTAGATGTAAAATACCTTAATGAAATAGGGAATATTTACTTTTAAAAACCTGCCATAGTGAATTACAAATCTTTCACAGTAATTTTTAGGTACATAGTGACATTGAATCAGGGACATTCCCACCATTAATGTTTTCCTTCCTCCACCTACTTTGGTCAAAATAAAAATGAAAAAACTTACTTTAATAACTCAACCCCATTGCCCAAATAAATGGAAGCAAGTAAAAACAAATGGGAATATCTCTGTTTTAAAAAGCCACAAGAAGCATAATAAAGATACTCCAAAATGCAGGGGAAAAAACCTGCCGTATATTCTCTTAAGATGGGAGTTTATGCGGTCAGTGAAATGATGTTTATGCAATTAAGCTTTGGATTGGGAGTTTGGAGATTGTGGTACTTGGTTCTCCTAATATAGCAAATAATTTTGTGGTACTTGTTAAATCAATGTAAAGGACTGGGTTTTAGAGTGCTTTAAAGTGCTCCCTTCTCTGTAAATGTGATTTCGACTTCATTATCTATTTTTTAAGTTTCAAAAAATAAATCCTATGATTCATGAACAATAGAAACTTCTTTTGCTACTAACTACTTTAAGTTAAATACTGGATTCATAAATTATATAAACGAGTTAGAAAACTAATTTATAAAAATAAACAATTGGAAAGTAGTGAAAGTGTTCCGATGATAGTTATCAAAGTTGTTAGACCACAGTTATGCAGAGTGGAAATACTCTAATTTGTGCTTCAAACTTTAAGACAAGATTCAGTGGAACTGACAGATTTTCAAAAGGAAGAAAATTTAATATATCAAAAAACCACTGGCCTTCTCAAGTAATCATTTCTATGGTAGTCCTAACAAAGAACATTATTTCAAATGGGATAATCTTAACATGCAGATTTTAGAGCACTGTTTCCTTAACAAGATATTGTTAAAGAAAAATGAAAAGTTTTAACATGATATTGTAATGCATGATATGGAGCAGTTTTAAACAAATATTTCCCAATTATACCAGGGATTCAAATAGTGATCATAGACACAAGCTATATGAATCATATTCTATACAGTTTTCCACATTGAATTGATTGATTCTGTTTTATGTTTGTATTTTCATAACCAGTTTGAAAATTTTAGTTTCAAGCATTCAAAACAAGAACAAAATGAAAGAGAATTGAGGCCCAAACAGTTTTATTCAAAGTTGCTATTTATTTGATCTAAGTACTCTTGATAGCCTCAATTGCTATCATCATAATAGTACAGTCTGCCCAAGATTTAAAGTTGATCAGTGCAGATTGTCCTGTTTATGCCCAATTTTCTTGCTCCTTTATAAGACAAGCTGCACGTTGAATACTTGTGCACAGTTATGTTCAGTTTAGTGGGCCTATTTTCAATAAATTAGCAAGATTGAGCTTTTCTAAAAGCAGACTAGAGTCAGTTCCTATAAATGTGTCTTTGAACAAATTACTAGATTTTAATAGCAGTTTCCTCTAGAGTTTTAATAATTGTTCTTGAGTAGTAAAGTTGATGTGAATAATACAGGAGATAACCCAAGTGAAGATGAGTTGATCTATAGCTTGACATATAGCTAAGTGTTCAATGCATGTTAGTGACAGTGGTAATGGTGATAGTGGTGGTATTGATAAAAATGAAAATTCCAGAAAATAAACTCTTATGTCTGCAATGCTTGAAAGAGGTGTTAACTTCTCTTGAAAATTTCTATGGGCTATTCCTAGGTATGAATCATGGGATTGATAGAGGAAGCTTATATAAGAGATATATATTTCTTGTCTCAAATTGCTCCTACCACCACAAAATTGTTTTCAAAAGATAAGATTAGTTATTGCCCCAAATAAGTTTCAACTAAGGCTGATTTAAAAGCATGTTTTTGGTCTCACGTTTTTTTTGGAGGGGGGTACACCTAGCTGTGCTCAGGTCTTATTCTGGCTCTGTACTCATAGATCATTTATAAAAGGGCTCAGATGACAATATAGGGCACTGAATATCAAGCCCAAATTGCCCACATACAAGGCAAGAGTTCAGCCTGCTGTCCTATCACTTCTGCTGCATGGTTCCAACTGGTTTTCTGTGATCAGCATACCCTAGCTTTCCTTTACATTAGATTAAAAATCAAAACCATCTTGTCTGTTTTGAAGTAAACTTATTGGCTTATCTTTTTGTAAGAAAGCACAATTGCATATAACTACAACTGTCAGTCACTGAACTATTCCCCAATTTATATTTCCTCTATAATTTCCCTTATCATGTCACATCTTCTCTACATGATTTGTTGTTTTCTTCCATTCATGTTTTCTTATGCTCCAGAGGCTCTTCGTGGTGAGAAGTAGAACTTTGAAACCTTACCTAATAGTAGGAATGGGGAAATGGTGTCTATAGTAAGATATCAAAAATGTTTATATTTATCTCATTCCATGAACTAATAAACAAAAGGCATTC
>PVKC010051786.1:0-10346 GCA_004027635.1 Crocidura indochinensis | reverse complement strand
GATAGATAGATCTAGACAGTATCTCCATATATATTTAATTACAGCAAGCTTTAGTACACTGAAGTGGAGTCTAAAGTGCAGAAATTTTTAAAGTAAATTTTTAATCATCACAAAATATCCAATGATGCAGAATAAAGCACATGCCCTCAGCAAAGGAAGCAAAACTTCATCTCTAATTGAAGAAAGGATTACCCATTTGGGCATATAAATATATCTTTATACAGTAGGGAAATTTAGAATGCTGATGGCACAATAATCTTTCTGGGCTACAACTTCACATAATTATCTACTTAACCATCCATGTTATCTAACTTAGAAAATAAGACAGCTTAGTGTAAATATATATGTATAACTTAAATACTATGTAAATCAATCAGAAGTCAACACAAAAATCAGTATGAAAAAAAAACTGCTAATATCAAGAAACATTGAAAAAGCATTCTGAAGGCATTCAGAAGTATCAGTGTCAGTCGTACTATATCTGCATTAGCCATAAAAGCAATGATATTCATGAATACTTTTTATGTTCCATTTAAATCACTTAGGAAATTACTTTGTGTTAGAGAAATTATCTCCTCACTAACACTTATGCATTTTTACATGAATCCAGCAATATCAGTCACAGGATATTCCTTTTTAAAATAAAGAATAATTACTTCCTTTACTAAAATAGATACAGTAACTCAAAAGAAATTAGACATCACCTCAGGGATGAATTAGTAAATGTAAGTCTCTGGAAACTTTTAAACATATGACAGTATTAACATGTGATTGCCTCTAGTAAGATATTGGATTTGAAATAGGAGGTAAAAATGACCTGAATATACCAGAAAGAAGTCAGAGCACTGAATGCTTCCATATTCTAAAGAAGAATAATTGGGCTCCTAGGTGCTAAATTATGATAAAATATATAGTGAAGCAAGCACATAAAAGCATAAAGCAGTACCAAGTTAGAGTAAGCTTATGATTCATCCACGACAGTATTCAGTATGATAGGAAGCTTGCCACAAAGAATAGTGAATGCATTTAGAATAAAGAAAGATCACTATGACAATGATAGTTGGACTTGATCACTCTGGACAAGAACTGGATGCTAAAAGGGGATAAAGTGAGATGCATGGTACCCCTTCATTCCTTCATTAACAATAGAGCAAACCACCATGTCAAAAAAGGAAGAGATATATAGAGAGAAAGAAAAGTAAAAAGTCAACCTTGGAGGTAGGTGATGGGGTGTAAGGGAAACTGGGGACATTGGTGTCAGGAAATGTGTAGTCTTGAAGAGTGGTATACATTCTAGAACTGAAACTCAACAGTGAATAATTTTGTGTGTACATTCCTTAAATAAATTAATCATGAAAATAATAATAAAACTAGTAACTAGAAAATGCATGCTACTTCAGTTGAACAAGAAACAAAAGCTTTTTTTCCTAACGTCATAAAATATATATTCATTTCAAGAGGAAATTCCCTTTTAGTATTTGTGTGTGTGGCTATTTGGCCACACCCAGCCATGCTCATCTCTTACCCCTGGCTTTATTCTAAGGGATCACTTTTGGATATGCTCAGGAAATTGAAGTCAGGTCATCTTCATGCACTGCCAGTACCTTACCAGCTGTATTATCTCCCAACCCCAGCACTGATCCTATGGTAAAGTTACTCTACTTTGCTTCGTTTTGTGTCACACCAGAACTTAATAAACTCCTTACATGTTTTGTAAAAAAATAACAAAAAATACTGCATGCGATACTTTCTGGCATATAAGACAACCCTTCAACCCATGAAAAACTTCCTTAAAGTTGGGAGTTGTTTTATATGCCGGTATAGGGCATGCTGAAACTTACTCCAGCTTCAGGGATGAGTGATATGACCCCCTCTTACTTTTAAGAAGTAACTTAGTTTTAAGACTTTTAGGAAGTTTTTCAGGGGTTGAAGGGTCATCTTATATGCCAGAAAATATGGGTATGTTAAATATGTTAATAATATACAAGTAGAGAAAATATACAAACCAAAGTTTTCAAAGATTTCTGTTCCTGATAAAAGCATATTATAATTCTATGGAAAAATATAAAAATATAAATAAGTAAAATATAACATAAGAATTTATATTATTTAAATTTAAATAGTATATATTATATATAAAGTCATATATAATATATATAATTTAAATTTAAATTATATTGTATTTATAATAATAATGTATAATAATATAAAATAAATAAAATATAATTCTATGGTAAAAGGAAAGAAGAAAAGAGAAACAGGAAAGGGAAGGCACAGAAAGTAGAACAAAAATACCATGCCTTAGATCTCTAGCACTTCTTGATTTCTAAACTAACTTCAAAATAAAATTTCAAAATAAAGAAGTGGCAGACAATATGACAGTTAACAAAAGTGAAATAGTCTCTATTATAGAGTTAGCTTTTTATTATCGATGTCTATTTCTACAGCTAATAAGTGTAACCACAGAGGTCATAAATTGAAGTGAAAATAATGCATTTATTAGACCTATAAAGGTGAAGCACATTACCACAGAAAAAGATGACATTGCTAAGAGAAGAAACTTTGAAATGATAAGGAAAAATGAACAGGGGAGGAGAATAAATGAATCGAAAGAAATGGAGCAGGAAGAACATTATTTCGTGTAAATTAAAATTAAATGTAAAAGGATGACAGTAGCTCTCATCTTGTCAGACTAAGACATTCTGGTGACAGACAGTACTAAGAGAATTATAAGCAATTTGCACACTACAGGTCTGCAAGCAAGCACATTTCTCCTCTCGTAATATTTAATCACATTGTTTTTTTTTTTCAAAGAAAAACAACTACTGAAAGATTGGTTTCATGACTTCCTGACAAAATTAGGAGGTATTATCCCTTCTAACAACAGACAGCCCACTGCAAGCTTAATTTTTTGGGTTTAATTTTGTGTGCCCACAAAATTAAGCAATAGCTGTGCTTTTCGATGGCAGCTCAATTTTGTATGACCCATCATTCAGGCAGAATGCAGGCTGTCACGTTTCTTCGGATATCATTTATTTAATTTAGGCATTGAATCTTCTCCTTTCCACTTCCAATAATACAGTCACTAGGTATGCATTTCCCATGCTTCATATCTAACATAAACTTGTCAGGATCATATCCAGGTTCCCTCCAATTCTCCTTCTCTAACTCTCTAACTACCCATTGACAATGATCTGCTTCTCTATCCTTTTCTCTAACACTAACAATTGTTAATGCATACTTGTGAGGTAGTAGGTATACATGTGTGTGTGTATATATATATATATATATTTTAAGTATTTCATCTTCAGAATCATTCTATTTATTTTTACTACTATGACCATCACTTTACAAATTATGGACTTTACAGATTAATCACAGAGAAAACTATATATGTTCATTCACATAACTAGGAAAAGATTTGAACTCAGGGAAATCTAGTACAAAACCCATTTGTATTACAAATTACGTCATATAACATCTGCTCTTTAAAGAACATTAAGTCAACAAAATTTAATTTTAACGTTATTTTATTCTAGTCACTGTGCTTGGTGCTAGAGAGTATAATCAATGAACAAATAATACTTTTCTTCTGGTATTAGCAGTTAAATTAGAATAACAGAGTGAAAATCTGACTAATCATCAGGGAGATGCAAATTAAAAACAACTACAAGATATCATCTCACACCACAAAGACTGGCACACATCACAAAAAAAAAATGAAAGAAAGAAAAAAGAATAACCAGTACTGGCTGCAATGTGAGAAGAAGGGTTCTCATTCACTGCTGTTGGAAATGCTGACTGGTCCAGTCATTTTGGAAAATAATGAGATTCCTCAAAAACCTAGCAATTGATCTTCATATGATCCAGCAATACCACTCCTAAGGAGATACCCTAGGAACCCAATAATACTATAAAGAAGAAGCCCTTTGTATTCTTGTGTTCATTGCATCACTATTTACAATAGCCAGAATCTGGAAACAAACCAAATGCCCAAGAAGAGATAAGTGGCTAAAGAAACTGGTATACATCTACACAATGGAATATGACACAGTTGTTAGGATAAATGATGCCATGTAATTTACTTATACAAGAATTGATATGGAGAGTATTATACTGAGTGAAGCAGGGGTCTCAAACTCAATTTACCTGGGGGCTGCAAGAGGCAAAGTCGGGGTCATCCTTGAGTGCAAAGTCAGTAGTAAGCCTTGAACATCAGGGAATGTGACCCAAACAACTAAAACAAAACAAAACAAAAAAAGATTCCTCTAGGACAGGGTCACAAGTGTTTGAGACCCCTGATGGGGAAACATAGAGAATAATCTCACTCATCTGTGGGATATAAGAAAAAAAAAAACTGTGGTAATAACATTCAGAGACAGTAGAGATAGGGGACAAGAGGACCAGTTCATGATAAGAAGTTTGCCATAGGGAGCCGGGAGGTGGCGCAGGAAATAAGGTGCCTGCTGCCTTGCCTGCGCTAGCCTAGGACGGACCACGGTTCGATCCCCCGGTTCCCATATGGTCCCCCGTGCCTGCCAGGAGCGACTTCTGAGCTCATAGCCAGGAGTAACCCCTGAGCGTCACTGGGTGTGGCCCAAAAACCAAAAAAAAAAAAATGAAGTTTGCCATAAGCAGTGTAGTTAGAAAACAGCAGGAAACACTAAGACAAAGATAATTGGAACTGAACACGCTGGCCAAGAACTGGATGCAAGGCAGTAGTGTCCTTTAATTAACAAGGGAGGAGGGAGAAAGAAGATGGTCAGATATCATTTACTTTCTTCCAACAATGTTTTTAAATAAGACAAAAAGAATTGGGATACATGAAGGGTAGCTGAACAGTGCAGAATAGCCAGGAAAGGTAAGAGGTGCTATGGAGAAGATAAGCATAAAAATGGGGCTTAGGAATACCCCTCAACAACACTATGTAGATAGCTATTGTTTTCTTTAACCAGAGTTCTCTATGAAGGAGGAGGGAAGGGCCAAAGTCAGGTTCAATTATAGTCTTTAATCCTTAGAGGTGGAGAGAATGGTGCCTTTCTTTGTGCTGTCCTTCCCTATCTCTGGTGAGGACCCCAAGAGTTCCCAGTCTCAAGGGGAAACCCTGGAGCAATTGTTCCATGGGGTTCCCCATAATAAACAGCTCTACAAGGGTTTTGTCTGTCCAGTGGTTCAGGAATAGTATCACAGAGGTCATTTAACAAGTAGGACATCAAGATTTACTCCCAGTTTTTCTGAAAGAAAAATGAAAAGAAATAGTTCAAATTAAGAATTCTGATTTGTATTTTTGAGCCTCCACATTGGTATATAATCAAAATATAGCTTAACTGGTTATTGGTGAGAGATATTAAAAGAACTCTCAAAAATACTTTGAAATTCAGGAGCTTTTCTTTCTTTCTAGGTGAGGACTTTGAGAAGGGAATCTTAGAATTCCTAGAACTGTGCAGAACTCCTCAGTTCATTACAAAAGAACTGAGTTTGTTTCAATCATAGAGAATTGAGACAGACAAGCTTTGCAGAATCTTTGCCAAGGCAAGAATGTCAGAGGCAAAAGACCCCTAAAATGACTCATAAAAGTTAAGAGAAACCCTGATGTCTCTTGGAGACCTGTCAAGGAAAAACGCCACCCCTAGAAGAACAAATCTAGCATCCATTCAACAGTCAGTAACACAGGCTTCAAGAATGATAGAAACAGGGAGAAATATCAAAATCTAAAATCAGACACAATGAGTATTATCCCAGTTTGTGGATGGTTATGGATGGGAGATAGGACAGATTAGACCAGTTGACTTCTAACAGCAGTTAAAAAAGGCATTATAATTTGAGATGAGAGAGAAGAGGGAGAATTTGGTTTGCATATATTGTAACATAGAAAAAAGGAAGGTGACTGAATTTATCTGGAAATTAAAAATTACATATTTGTCTTTATTTATACTATTCATTGGTAACTTTTAAAGGTAACTTTCTTCATATGCATAAGTAATTTTATTTTAAAAAGTTCCATGACTAACAAAAAGTCTTCACTGGTCTTTACAAGTCAGCTCTCTTCACAATCTTCTGGAAGATTCTGGGAGATATTTCATAAGGACTCAGAAATGATGCTACCTTTAGTCTTCAGTTTGGTTTTTTGTTTTGTTTTGTTTTGGGGCCACACCAGGAGTTACTCCTGGATCTGTGCTCAGAAATCACTCCTGGCAGGTTCAGGGATGCCAAGAATCTAATCTGAGTCAACCACATACAAGGTAAATGCCCCACCAGTGTACTATATCTCTGGTCCTATGTTTTTCATTTTATTCAAAGACAGCTCTGGGGGCTGTAGTAATAGTACAGTAGCAGGGCATTTGGCCTACTTAGCCTTGTACTTGGCTGAACCCTAACTTTTTTAAATATAGTTTTTATTGTAATCATAGTGACTTACATATCATTGACAATAATATTTTAGGTACATATAAACATATTAAAATCAGGGGAGTTCCCATCACTGAATTGTCCTCCCTCCACCTCTGTTCCCATCCTACCTCCCATATCCTCTTCCCTCATCCCCAGGGCTGCTAGAATAAGTGGTCCCTTCTGTGCCTAGCTTACTACTTAATGGTTTTACACCTTTTTGGTCTTGGTACCTCCCTTATTTCTCCCTCTAATTGGGAGGCGTGACTAGATAGTTTAAAAGGTATGTGGTTTTGTTTGAAGAAGAGAAAAGTAATAAACTGGGGGGAAAAATCAAATCCTCTGAAAATGGGCAGAGTCCTTCTAGAGGCTCTCATCCTAGGTTTGAGAGATGAAGGGGAAAAAGAAGGTGAAACACCACAACAGTACAAAAAGCAGTGTCAAATAAAATATCCATTGAGCACACCAAAAAAAAAGAAAAAGAAAAAGAGAAAAGATAAGCACCACATAAAAGCCATGGTACTGAGATAAAAAATGTGGCAGAGGACATAAAGGAAGAAAAAAAAAGAAGAAAATAAATAAATAAATATAAATGGAGTGAACAACTTCAATAGCCAAACCAAAACAAATAGACAAAAACTAGACAAATAAATAAAAAATTGTTTTGTGCTTTTTGCCTTTTTTTTTCTTCCCTCCTGCACATGCAGAGTAAATATTGGGGTCAATCGAAAAGGAATTCCCTTGGCCTCAGAGATACAGGGATTCTCCACCCTTGAAGTATATTGTCATGGAATTTACTATAGACTCCTTTTAAGTTCATTTACTCTCCCCTGGGTGTTTTTGTGTTTGTTGGAAGACTTCTGCTTTGTCCTGGGTGATAAAATCAGCCCTCTGTATCTAGAGATCTCGGTATCTGCACATGTCAAGGAGTGGAACTTATGATGAAGTCTTTCTTTGTGGTTCTAGAAGTTCTGTTTCCTCAGTGTCGTTTTAATCCATCTTCTGTGGTTGGTGGTCCTGGTCTTTGTGCTGATCCTAGGATGGGGCCTGGGATAGTGTCTTTCGTTATGTTTCCAGAAGACACATTCTGTTGCAAATGTCTCAGACAGACCTCTGGAACTAGAGATCATGGTTGTTTTGCAGGTCGTAGCTCAAACACTAGACTAGGATTTTTTTTCATTGGTCTCAGGATACATACAGTCCCGTTATGGTTCTGTCAGCCAGTCATCTGTAAATCACGATCTTAGACTAAAGTTGTGACAAGTCATCTGATTTTGTCTTATCGTTAGCTGGTGAGGTAGGATAAATTGCTCTTCGGTCAAGTTGTTCCCATTTTCCTGGTTGTCAGGATATCATATTAGGGATGGCACTTGTTGGTGACAGAGCAATATTAAGGATGCCCCAGATGGGATTTGTTTCCTGTGGCTGTTGTGAAGAATTGTGTCATTTCTACCTCTTTACCTGCTTTTCCCCACATGTAAGGTAGCATCTTGCATCACTTTGTTCCTTTAATTACTTTTTTATTTCATTTTTTAAACCTTTTTTCTTTTTATATATACACGCGAGAACATTTTTTATTTCTATTTTTATCTTTTTTGGGTGTGTGACCTGTTTTTTTTTTCTTCTCTTTCTACCCTCAAATGCACCGGCAATATATTGTAGCACCATTTCTCCCTGCAAAGGCACGCTAAAAAAGGGAGAAATCTTATGTATAAAAATGAGCTCTTATCTACTAGGGATAAGAACTCATGTTTGTTTACAATACAGGGGCATCTCCCACCTTGAAAATATGTCACGTGTACCCAACTTAGACCCCAGGTGATTAGACACCAACCGTCCAGTCTTGAACCCTGGCTGAACCCTAACTTATCTGGATTCAACTCTAGTATCCCATATTGGTACCTCAAGTCTTCTAGGAGTGATATCTGAGTACAGATCCAGTAACCCCTGAGTGCTGCTGGGTGTGGCCCCAAAACAATAAAAGACAGCTCCTGACTGCATTGGATGGTGAAATAGGTTTGCATTGTCCTTAATTATCTTGCAACAATTTAAGTTTAGTAGCATTTAACTTTGTGGTCCCAAAAATCTCCTTTTGCCAATGACATCCATATTCATGATGAACTGTTCAAACAATA
Organism: Crocidura indochinensis; assembly: GCA_004027635.1. Taxonomy (NCBI): domain Eukaryota; kingdom Metazoa; phylum Chordata; class Mammalia; order Eulipotyphla; family Soricidae; genus Crocidura; species Crocidura indochinensis. Next base: position 1,824 of record PVKC010051786.1, on the reverse strand, counting down.
AATCTTCACTGTTAGAACAAAGACAAATTCTCTTTAGTGTAATTTGGTTGTAGGAAATGAGCACTGGTGAAGGAATGTTATAATATTATATGACTGAAACTCAACTATCAACACCTTTTTAACTCTATATTTTACAATGGTTTAATTTATTTTAAAGAAGAAAAAATCCCTTTTGAATAATTATCTCACCAGGAAAACTTTTCATCTCCCTAACAAAAATATGTCTGGCAGAACTACCAGCTTTTTACTTAAACTCATTTATCCAAATCCCAGTTTGATACAGCCAGAATACTACTGACACGGCCCACTCAGAGAGTGCAGACACCAAAAGGTGGACTGCACTCCTGAGAAGAAATTGCATTTCCAGAAAGGCCCGCCTTGAGTAGTCACGAATCAGCTGACCTCTTTGCGTGGGTTGTCTGAAAAAGAATTTCATAGGCCACCATGATATTTCACTCTTTCCCTTTAAGAAAATCAGGCCTCAGTACACTTTCTCCCTCAGACAAAGGAAGACAGTACTAGATTCCCGCCAAAGGCTCTCCACTGATCTGACTTGCAATATCTTGGCGTCAAAGATGTTTTTCAATATCTTGGCGCCAAGGATGTTTTCCTCAATAATTCAAAGCTCAGGATGAAAGCAATTCTCAGTTCTCTACCCAAAACTCTAAAAACATCTTTCCTCTTCCCTGATAATTGCTAACTTACTCAAGGAATCTCTCACCTTTCTAGGTAATTGCCTAGCTCTCTCTTCCTTACCCAAAACATATACAAAATTCCTTTCCATCCTCAGTACCTGGTTCTTTTAATATGCAGAATTTGACTAGCTTCTCCTCCACCCAGAACCTATCTCTATTATTCCCAAAAATGTTACACTGCATTCCAGAGTTTACTTTATAAGTCTCAGCTGAATCAATGCATTTGTCCTCGCTCCATCTAACATGGATCCCCATGCAACTGCGTGTGGCACTTTTCTTTTTACATTAAATACTCCGTCTTTCGGTCTCCTCGTGTCTCACTCTCTCCCGTGGAAATTCCTGAACCCACAAAGCTATATTACTAGCTACAGACGCTGGTTGTTGATAGCATACTACCAACTCAAATATAGGATTTATTGATAAGGTCAGGAATTCCACAAACACACCCCTCTAATGACTCCAAGAGGTAGAGACCATGCAAAAACAAGGGGTTTTATTATTCAAGTATATGCAGGGGCTCTCAACTTGGCCTAACATAAACCAGAGGATGAGGGGCCCTGAATCATATTTAACAAGTCTTTATATAGCTTTTCAGACAGAGGAAAATTACAGTAGGGTGGTCCATTTCAGGGAGTACTGACACTTGACATTTGCTCTGTTACATTTTTTGCAAGATTTAGATAACCACAAGTCACAAGGTTTGCAACAGCTCAAATGAAACAGCCAAATGTATCTTTTGGTCAAGGGCAAGTTCTTGGAATTTCGGAAGGGATGGAGTCTGGGGCATTAAGGGAGAGTCCTCGGGAAACTGCAGAGAAAAAATTATTTTATTACTTTTAACTTTCATTATAAGTCTTAGAAATTTTTAGGCAAAACACAAAGCAAATAGTATCTGGATAAGTCATTTGTAAACTAATTTTGATATACTTAAGTTTTTGTGGGGTCCATAAAATTATAAACACTCTTGTCTATAAAGATAAACAAATGGTGCAAGTATTATAGTCTACTTTTCCTCTCCTGGAATAGCTGATTCAGTCTCCTAAAACAAACTCATAGATGACTTACAAAAATTTAGCAATTTATTTCTTGCAGTTTCTGAGATTTGAATAACACGGTTAGAATGACAACA
>PVKC010051785.1:0-10364 GCA_004027635.1 Crocidura indochinensis | reverse complement strand
TTCTTTCTTTCTTTCTTTCTTTCTTTCTTTCTTTCTTTCTTTCTTTCTTTCTTTCTTTCTTTCTTTCTTTCTTTCTTTCTTTCTTTCTTTCTTTCTTTCTTTCTTTCTTTCTTTCTATTTTTCTTTTTTTGAATTTTTACTATGGTCAAAGTGAATTACAAATCTTTTACAGTAATATTTAAGGCACATAGTGACAATGAATGAGTGACATTCCCACCACCAGTGTTGTCCTCCCTCACCTCTGTTCCAAGCATGCATCAAACATCTCCCTCCTTTAGCCTACTTAATGCTGGTGCAACTCCCCCCCGTCCCTTGTACAGCTTGATGTATCTTGGTTATCGATTGTTGTCATTGACTTTGGATTTATTATTCATATCTGATCATTCTTTATTTCCAGTAAATGAACATATGACTGTCTGGTCTTGGTACCATCTATTTTCCCCCTCCAATTTATGAGGTTGATGAAGGTGATTCCAGTAATGTGGCTCTATTGGAGATATAAGAAAATATGTAGGAGGAGTTCTTCTAGGTTTGTAAGTATCCATTTGGAAGAAGAAAGGGGAAAGAAGAAAAAAAGAATAAAAAGGTAACAAAACAAAACAAAATAAGACCAAAGAAAAAAGAAAAAAACAATAATGGAGTAACAATAAAATTTCAAAAAGAATAAAGAGGAAAAAAACAAAACCTAAAACCATCAGTTATGAAGAAACAAACAAAACCAGACCAGCAACTTATTTTTTTTCCTTTTTGCATAGGCACACTAAATATTGGGAAAATTAGAAAGGAATTCCCTTGGTCTAAGTCAGTGGTCCTCAAACTATGGCCCGTGGGCCACATACTGCATTTGTTTCCATTTTGTTTCTTCACTTCAAAATAAGATATATGCACTGTGCATAGGAATGTGTTCGTAGTTTTTGTTTTTACTATAGTCCGGCCTCCAGCGATCTGAGGGATAGTGAACTGGGCCCCTGTTTAAAAAGTTTGAGAACTCCTTGGTCTAAGAGATACAGGGTTTCTCTGCCCTTGAAGCATACTCCCATGGGAACAACAATAGGTTCCATACTCACTTATGTACACACCCCAAGGCCTTTTGATGTGCCAGAAAGCTTTCCTTTCCTAAACCTTTCCTTCTGAAGCTTCATCTCCCCCTGTTATGATATGTTTTAAAGACTACAGACATTTGCTTTGCTCTGTAATAACTGGTAGATCTATTTTGGGAAATTCCCAGCACACTCAGAGTTGAGGGGTACCAAACAGCAGTGCTACTTACAAGCAGAATAATCCCCAAAGGGAGGGAGATTAAGTAGTTCCTGGCAATTTCCATAGAAGAAATGAGGTGAAGACATATGCAGCAATGCTGAGTTATCACTTTCCGTGAATTCAGGCTCAGATCTCAGTTTCAGCCGGAGCAATAATTCCTCACTAATCCTTCCACATTATAGTGCTCCTTGTTTTCTATTTAGAGGCTGAGAAGCCCTATTTCATGTCAAAGATGCCTGCTATGGCCATTTAGTTTTCTGTTTCTAGCCTAATGAATGTGAAAGTCATTATTTGCATAAATTTTGCCACAATAATTATAAATTTATGTTATTTCATGTTAATACACCAGTATTTCCTTTTTCTGTTTTCTCAACTGCTCTATTCTTGGACAGATAATTTGCTATTTATCTTTTTGTTACACCCAGCAGCACTCAGAAGTTACTTCTGGCATAGCACTCAGAATTATTTCTGGCAGACACAGAGGATTATATGGGATGCCAGGGATTAAACTCAGGTTAATTTTATGCAAGGCAGATACTCTAACTGCTGTTGTATTGTTTAGGTTCCAGGTAGCTTAATTGTAATTAGCCCTATGTTCCTGCATTAAATTGTGTGTCAAATATAAAACTTGAAATCTATATTTGAAATAGATTCAAGGACAGTTGAAACATGTGTCTTCATTTTTATAAAGGAGGTTTTTTTATGTCCTTTGAAATATTGATTGCAATATGTTATTGGAAATTCTTTAATATTTGTTGCATTATATTATTGGAAATAAATACCTCCTATTTATTTTGTTGATTAAATGTTTAAGAAAGGTTTATATAGATGATTAGAATATATATGTATATATTATATATATATGTGTGTGTGTGTGTATTATATATATATATGAGTGGTGGAGACAGACTTGTTGGATACCTTGGGTGACGCGAGAGCTATTATCTTTTTTTTTTTTTTTTTGGTTTTTGGGTCACACCCGGCAGTGCTCAGGGGCCACTCCTGGCTCCACGCTCAGAAATTGCTCCTGGCAGGCACGGGGGACCATATGGGGCACCAGGATTCGAACCGATGACCTTTTGCATGAAAGGCAAACGCCTTACCTCCATGCTATCTCCCGGACCCCGCGAGAGCTATTTTCTAATGTCACTCACTTGCAGACTCCTGTGAAAAAATGCACACCAACTTAAATATGGAGATAAATTTAAATCTTGACTCTTGTGTTTTTTTTTTTCACTCTGCACTCAGATGACTGTAGATTCCAACTTTTGCACGGTTTTGCTTCTGACTTATCATAGCACCTGACCTTATACTTCTGTAGTGTCCTCAAGCCCTCTCCTCCCATCAATATGGCTTGATTCCCAGGGTAGGTTTAACTTCTCAGACTTAGTCACTGACATTCCTTTATTCTGAAAGCTGCTAGACCAAACTGCCACATGGTGGCAGCAGAGGTCTGAAAGGGCAAGGCCCTTGTGTTAAATGACAACGCTTACACCACCTAGCTATTGCCAATACTCCACTGGCCATAGTCTTCTCCCGCAAGTTCCTGGTCCTCCTGAGAAGAGGACAGAAAAGAAAAGGATGCTTAGTGGTGTGACTCAACTCGAACACTTTTTGTAGAAATTGTGTATTTCAGTATCAAGTGTATGTTTGTTTCATGCTATATGTATTTTTGATGAATGTGGTCGTTTGAATATCTTGAATGTATATTGAATATCAATGTATCCAATGAATACATCGAATAATTTCAATGTATTCTGCTGATTCTTTTAATATTGCACAAGTTCTCTTTTAGGCCTTTTAAATGTATTATACATTAAATTTTACTGAAATATTTTTTTCAGGAGAGAACAAAAAAATTTAATGATGAAATCTGCACTAAACTGAGGTCAGAAAAAACAGTAAAATAGATAAGTTGCTTGCCTTTATTGTTGGTGGGGTTTTTTTTAGTAATTTTATTAATATCTTTATTTAAACACCATGATTACAAACATGTTTGTAGTTGGGTTTCAGTTATAAAAAGAACACCCCTTCACCAGTGCAAACTTCCCACCACCAGTGCTCCCCAACTCCGTCCTCACACACCCTCTGCTGTACCATGATAGTTCTATAACTGCACTCACAAATTTTTGTGCTAAGCTTCATATCATGGGCTGGTCATTTCAAACTTCTTTATTTCTCTGGGTATTATTACTATACTGGCTTTTATTTTTCTTAAATCTCACAGATGAGTAAGAATATTCTGTGTCAATTTCCCTCTGATTCATTTCATTGGTGCTTGCCTTTGAATGCAACCAGCCTGGTTTGATCTTCAGTATTCCATAGTTTCCCCTAAGTCTATGAGTAGTGCTTGCTGAGTTCAGAGCCAAGTGTAAGCCCTAAAGAAAGCTAGATGTGACCCAAACACAAACACACACACACACAAACAAACAAACGCACACACTCGCATATATGGTAGCAACCTCAAGATTTAAAATAATCCTTTCACTATTTGAGGTTCACAGTGTAGAAGCTGTTTCTTTTTTTTTTCTTTCTTTCTTTTTTTTTTTTTTTTTTTTTTTGGTTTTTGGGCCACACCCGGTGACGCTCAGGGGTTACTCCTGGCTATTCGCTCGGAAGTCGCTCCTGGCAGGCACGGGGGACCATGTGGGGAACCGGGGGATCGAACCATGGTCCTTCCGAGGTTAGAGCAGGCACCTTATCTCTAGCGCCACCGCCCGGCCAAGCTGTTTCTTTTTAAAAATTAAATATATGGATAATAAAGTCAGCATTACTTTTGTCACAAACAGAAATATTTCCTCTTTTTAAAATCAGCACTTGATGATAAACTATACAGAAATTATGTTTTACTTTTTTGACCTAAGGATTTAAGATCCTTTGTGTAACAGAAGATAATATATATTTGCAACTTCAGGTTAGATAATAAAATATACAAACAAGAAATATCTTTTGTTATACAATTGAAAACTAAAAACATTATGAACTTTAAACACATCCCTTGAACTTTACAAGTTTAATTTTTGAATTCTGCTAAATATTCAAACTTGAGAGAACAAAAGATAATGCTTAAAATTCAGTCCATAGGGGCCTGGGTGGTGGCGCTGGAGGTAAGGTGCCTGCCTTGCCTGCACTAACCTAGGACGGACCGCGGTTCGATCCCCCGGTTCCCCATATGGTCCCCCGTGCCTGCCAGGAGCGACTTCTGAGCGAATAACCAGGAGTAACCCCTGAGTGTCACCGGGTGTGGCCCAAAAACCAAAAAAAAAAAAAAAATCAGTCCATATTTAAGGGGATTTTGTGCTGTATTTAGCTGTACTGAAGTTTTTCTCCTAACTTTAACTAATGGGTCATTTCTGGTGGTGCTTAGGATCAAACCCTCGTTGACTGGTTGCAAATAAAATGCCTTACTTTCAATACTATTTCTCTGGTCCCATATTAATCTAATTTGAAGTGTTCAGGACATATATTATATTTATCCTGCACAACAATGACAGCAATTCTTTGTACTACTGAGCCCTTGCTGGGGACCAACACAGATTTTATAATGTGTCTCTTTTACTATCCCTAGAAATCTAACTTTCAAGCTCTCACAAGAGACATATTAGTCACTGCAGTTAGGAATAGTTCATGCTTATCAATATTTTCTATATTTCAGGTCAAGTACATTATCGAAACCAGGGGCCATTTAAAAAATGTGAGTGATGTTGCCTAGCAATTTAATTGTCTTTTTTTATGCATATTTGGTTTCTAAGGAAACAGCAACCAAGTTCATTCTCTCTTATAGCATGAGTAAAGGGTTTATCTGTTAACCTTTTCCCATAACATCAAATGTTCCAAAAATATTGTGTAAAACTATATATAAAAAATTGGTGAATTTTAATTCCAAGTAGATTTCCTGAAATGTGATTTATTTTCCAGAACTGAACAAATAATTTACGAAATTTGGAAGACAATGCATGATACTAGATAAGAGTTCTTTTCTGGTGGTACAAAATAATAGTGAAAGGATATGTTTTAGAAGAAATTTTGTGTGCTATTTTTCAATCACTGCAAACCTATTTTCACTCTTTCATGGATAGTATTACTGAGTCAATTTTCCTCATTAATCAATAGGAGAGAAATGATCTCCATCACTGTCTGAGAAAACCAAGGCTAAAACAATTGGCTAGAGCACCTATAGAACGTACATTTTAGAAATATAGATCATATAATTTTTAATTATTAAAACTATGTTTTATAATGGAACTGTGTGACTAGACTACTGATGGATGTGAATATTACTATTTAGGCTTGACTTTTTTTTCACATTAAGACAAAATTCGTATTGGTTGTAGAAGCTGATCATAGCAAAAAAACAGAGAACCTTCTCAAACTGTTGACCACACACACACACACAAAAGCAAACTCATGCAATGGATAACATATTTTAATAAGAAATATACTTAAATTGATTGGTTATTTAGAAATAACCCGTACATTAAAAATTAAAGTTGTTTGATGATCTACGTCTCTATAGCAAGGAAATTTGTAAAAAGTAGATCTAACATAAAGGAAATGTTTTTTCTGATAATTTATGTCTACACTTTGCATTTCATTTTAGCTGTATTTTTATTATTTAGAGCTAAATATAATGATTTAGAGGCAAAAAGTCTTACAGCTTTTTCTTATGTGCATTAATGCCATAGGCCAACAAATCTGTTGTGAATTAAGCAAAGTTAAAGAATTAAAGGAAGTACTTTCCTTCAATGGTTGAGGAAATATTGACTTGCATTTATACAGTTATTGAATTAAAATACATAAAATAACTTAAACTTATTTTTTGAGGAAAAATTTGAGGAAAATTAAAATAATAGTCACTGAGGCTGATAAGAATGTACAATTGGGATTTCAGCTCACCTCATGAAGCTCACCACAAAGAGTGATGAGGTTAGTTAGAGAAATAGCTACATTTTGAACTGTCCTAAAAATGAGAATGTATGAGGGAAATGGAGAGTCTGTCTAGAGTACAGGCGGGGGTGAGTGGGGAGGAGAGAGGTTTGGGACAATGGTGATGGGAACGTTGCACTGGTGATGGGTGGTGTTCCTTACATGACTGAATCCCAAACACAATCATGTATGTAATCAAGGTTTAAATTTAAAAAAGGAGTGTACAATTAGGATGGACAATTTCTTTGCATATACCCAACCCAGATTCAATTCTGGACAGTCTGTGTGACATCCTGAGCCCTGCCAGGTGTGATCCCTATACAGAGAACCAGGAATAAGCCCTGAGCATAACCCTGAACATAGGTGTGGCTCCAAGCCAAACACAAAATTATAATCATTTAGGTTATAAAGAACATTTGTTGGGTCCAGAGTGGTAGAACAGTGATAGGGATATTGCCTTGCATGTTGTTGATCCAGTACAGACATGGGTTTGATTCCCGGCAGTCCATATGGTCCCCTGAGTCAGGAGACATTTCTAAGAACAGAGCCAGGAGTGACCCCTGAGCACCAGTGTGTGTGGTGAAAAAAAAAAAAGAATGTTTGTTTGTTGACTTATTCATTGATATAGATTAATATAAATATTAAGTTGTCATATAATAGAATATCATTAAAAAATAAATAAGCAAAACAAATATAGGCAAATAATTTGGGATTCATCTCTTCCATTGGTTTTCTTGATGTTCTGTGTTGCTTTCAACTTTAAAATGCATGATTGATTTAAATCAACTAGTTAAGTCTCTTTTTCCATTCTGCAGATTTGGCTTTCCAATATCAAAGATTATGAACAAATTTTGTATACTGTATTTGCCGGCGTATAAGACGACTTTTGAAATGAAAAAAGTCAACCGAAAATTGGGAGTCGTCTTATACACCGAGTATATCCCTAAAATGTTTCAATATGACGCTAAACGAAAATCATCTGGATATTGCCACTAAACGAATTTTCCAACTCGATTCTGCACCAATCACTGCAAGGCTGCTCGGACCACCTCTCTAACTCGGCCTATCCAAGAGGCTTTTGATGCATGCAAATTAGACAATGTTCTGGACCCGAATCTATACTGTCAAAAGCCTGCTCAAATGGGCCAGAGTCAGAGAGAAAGTCTATTAAAGCATACCCTTTGAACCTTTGCTTGTTGTGATTGGCTTACTGTGGTACATACAGCTGTAGCACAGGAACGTTCTGTCTTATACAGCGAATATAGGCCTAAACCTATGTTTGAACTGTAAAATTAGGGTATCGTCTTATATGACCAGTCTTCATATATGCCGGCGAATACAGTAATTAAAAATCTTTTTTTTTTAAATCTTTATATGCAAGAGCTATCAGTAGCGCAAGCACTAGGGCATTTGCCTTGCGCATACTAACCTAGGACGAAATGTGGTTTGATCCCCTGGCATCTCATATGATCCATTCAGCCAGGAGCAATTTCTGAGTACATATTCAGGAGTAACTCTTGAGTGTCACAGGGTGTGCACCAAAAACCAAAAAAAACCAAAATAAACAAACAAACAAAAGAAACCCAGCCTAAGATACATAGCTATTGATGTATTAAATATACAAATAAAATATAGATATCTTCTTTTGAGATACTATCCGTGGGGTAAGTTTCGGGACTCATTTCCATTCCACACCATGGTCATATTGGATTTGAGAAATTGTTTGCAGTAATAAGGGATTGACACTATCCATGAGCTAGCATTCCTTCTGTGACTAAGTTTGGTAGCTTTCAACAGTCTACTCTTGGGAGTGTGTTTTAGAAGTGCCACAGATAATGAGTTTGCTGGAGTGGTGGTTGCAGCTAAAAATATAGAACACTTCACGAATTTGCGTGTAATCCTTGAGCCAGGGCCATGCTAATCTTCTCTGTATTATTCCAATTTTATTACATGTGCCGCTGAAGTAAGCACTAAAATTACTATATTTAAACATGATGGTTTCAAAATTGTTCATGATTGAGATTCTTCCATAGGAAGAACACCACCCTTCACAGTACAATTTTCCTGCCACCAATATTCTCAATTTCCCTCCTCCTCACTTTTATCTGGGACAGGAATTTTAATTCTCTCTCTTTTTCTCTCTCTCTCTCCATCTCTCTCTCTCACACACACACACTGTGGTTTGCACTATTTTTAATGAAGAGGTACAATGTACAACACTATCTATACTATCTAGAAAATGCAAACAACCCAAGTGCCTAAGAGCAAATGAGTGGCTAAAGTAACAGTGGTACATCTACACAATGGAATTATATAAAGCTGTGAAGAAAAATGAAATTATGAAATTTGCTTATACATAATAAACATGGAAATTATGTTGAGTGAAATGAGTCAGAGGGAGAGGAATAGACATATGAATTTTCATTTACTTGTTGGATATAAGAAAAACAAAAGAGGGGATAGTATTAATATCCAGAGTCCATAGAGGTGAGTGCCAAGAGGACCAGTCCATGGCAGATGCTTGTGATAAAGAGGCAGGATTGGAGTTAGGATAGAAAAGGGTCCACAATGATAATGATAGTTGGAACTGATTATATTATTGAATGCTAATAAGGGGGATTTTTTTCATCAATTTTATCTTAATATAGTCTTGAACAAAATAATTTATTTTAGGCCTTACTGTATTTCTTTAAGATTTTGAGGATATGTTATTTTTGTAATTCATAAAATTTGAAAATCTTCAATGACTATCTTCCTAACACCTAATACAAAGATATGTAAACAGAAATCATGATTTTATCATAATATTTACTTTATTACTATTTACAGGTGCATTTATGATAGTAGAGCATAAAGAATGTGGCTTACTAATTTAATAATGCTATCCAAATGTTAAATAAAGCAGACTTTTTTTTTTTTTTTTTTTTTTTTTTTGGTTTTGGGGCCACACCCAGTGACGCTCAGGGGTTACTCCTGGCTATGCGCTCAGAAGTTGCTCCTGGCAGGCACGGGGGACCATATGGGAACCGGGGGATCGAACCGCGGTCCGGTCCGTCCTAAGGCAGGCACCTTACCTCCAGCGCCACCGCCCGGCCCGACTTTCTTAATGAAAGAATATTATCTAAGGTCATATTTATAAGTGTTTTTTTTTTTTTTATTTTAGTTCACACCCAGTAGTGTTCAGTGTTACTCCTGGCTCTATGCTCAGAAATCACTCCTGGCAGGCTTGGAGGGGACCATGTGGGATGCCAGGATTCAAACCACCGAATTTCCGCATTTAAGGCAAATGCCTTACCCTCATGCTATCTCTCTATAAGTGTATTTTATAATTCATTATTTCCCTTTATATTTTTATTCAGAAAGAAAATAAAACCACAAATTTATAATAGTACTTATCTGCAAATCTCATTTAAGCTTTTCTAATTACTATTGAAAGCTGCTGTTTATTAGGAATGTATTTTATTGAGAGCCTCACTTGTTTATGCATTCTAAATAAAACCATCCCAGAACATTAAAGTATATCAGATCAGCAACATTAATTTTTATAATGAATGCTTGAGTATTGAATATAATTTTACCAGTATTTAAATAAAATATATTTTATATCTTACTTTAAAGTATTATAAATTATATTTAAATGTTCTCTGATTAATTTTGACATTTTTGGGGAAATTTTGCTTGGGGTTTACATGAAGTTCTGGAAACAGTTGTCACTTACTAGTACTCAGGACAATGTGTGGTTACAGGGATCAAACTATAGTCATGTGATTGTAAAGCAAGTGCCATTATTCCTCTAATATCTGTACTTTGACTTAGTTCAAAGATAATTCATTTTTATTTAAGTATTTATAAATAACATCTTAGGAATTATTGTGACTTTAAAATAAAATGACATATTACATGATTTAAAATATGATGTTGAAAATAAAATACTTATTCGTTCCTTATTATTTAAATTATATTTGAAATTTTCTGCTTCATCACTGTGAACATTTAAGAGCAAAGCAAATATGTTAGTAGGTGCATTAATGTAAACATTCTATTTGAACTACTTTATCACATTTTATCATATTCTTTATTGTTGCCATACACATATAAAATCACTTTACTTTTTCCTTTCACCTTTTCTTTTTTTTCTTTCTTTTTTTTTTTTTTTTTTTTTTTTTTTTTTTTTTTTT
>PVKC010051784.1:0-10300 GCA_004027635.1 Crocidura indochinensis | reverse complement strand
AAAAAAAAAAAAAAAAAAAAAAAAAAAAAAAAAAAGAGTGATCCCTGTCTAAAGATCTGGGACTAAGCCCTGAGTACTACTGGAAGTGGCTCCACACCAAAAACCAAACATTCTTGAAAAGAAACCCTTGAGTATTTATGACCTGCAAACACCCATTAGTCCTTGTATTTTTGCAGATCTTATAAGCACATGCCCTTGGCTCCCTCCCCACACCCTTGACAACACTGAACTTGCTTGTTTGGAGTAGAGGTGGAGCATAGGATGTTTGTCCACTTTTCCAAAGTACTTTCTTGGGCCAAATAAGATACTTCTGGGCTTCAGTTCTAGCTTTACATGGGCTTCAAGGAGAGTTATCCTAATAGTCCCTTGCCTTCTCATCCCTACCATGCCTCTTTTCTCTGCTGTAGGGGTTCCAGATAGATGAAGAGTGAATCTAGATGCAGCATCTTGTATGGATGTTGGTCAGTAGAGATGGGAGCTAGTGGGCTTGTACTCAATAACAGCTTCACATTGCCTCTACTCCATTCCCTGCTGCAATCCCCTTGTTTTTTAATGCTGTGCTCCTTAACACAGGCCTCCAAGGAGAACTCTGCCAGGAATAACAGTGAAAGAAAAAAGGACAGTGCTGCTTTGACCAGTGTCCTATTCAAAGCCAGAACTCAATGTATTAGGTAGTATCCAAGGCATAAAATGGAAGTGTTTTAGTGGTTAAGTCTAAAAAACTTGACTCTTACATTCTGAAAGCTTTCTTTTTGCCAGGAAAGGCAACAGATTAACAAGATGAGTAATTTCACAAAGGCAAACCTCTATCAATCATTGTGCACATATGATGTGTTACTATCAATGGAATGATGGAATTGTGGGATGACTGAGGTCAGTCGAGTAACTCCATATCAGTATCAAAAAGGATCAATGTAACTGTTGAGTTAGAAGTAATGCTGAAATAGCTGCCCACCCAGATTTCATAGCATATATAGATCTAGAATAAAACCAATGTTCTCTGGGTTTCTGGTGGAAAACAGATGAATAATTGGTGAAAATGCTTATTTAATTTTTTTTAAATCTCAAGCTCATAGAGGTTGTTATCCATTGTCATGATGAGACATTACTTTCTTTTCCTGATTCTAGATTTAAGTCAGCTCACAGGCCTAATGCCCATTGTTTGAAAAGGAAGTCAGATTCCTTACATAAGAATCTGTTTATATATATATATTATATATATAATAATAATATATAATATATAAACACATTTCCTCAATGATTCCACAGAAAAACTTATGGTAATTATCCATGCTAACTCTGCTCCAGAGAAAGAAGAATACCCAGAATTTTCAAGAACCAAATTATGTGGGATCTGAGATATAAATGATTGTAACCAGAAGGCCATCACATTCTCCTGTGCTTAGAATAAGAACTCAGAGTCCAGATAAAAGAGATTCCTGGGGGCTGAACAGATAGTACATAGGATAAGGTTCTTGTCTTGCACATTCCTGACCAGAGTTTGATCCAAAGCCCTGAACGCCACCAGGAATGAACCTGAATAGAGAGCCAGGAGAGGAGTAAGTCCTGAGCACCACTTGGAGAAAAGGAAAGAAAGAAATAGAAAGAAAGAAAGAAAGAAAGAAAGAAAGAAAGAAAGAAAGAAAGAAAGAAAGAAAGAAAGAAAGAAAGAAGAAAGAAAGAGAGAAAGAGCAAGAAAGAAAGAAGAAAGAAAAAGAAACAAAGAAAGAAAGAAGGAAAGAAACAAAGAAAGAAGGAAAGAATGAGAAAGAAAAAAGAAAGGAAGGAAGGAGGTCAACTTGCATTAAGGCCCTTATCCTACTGTGGATAAAATCATTTTTTGGTCTCTTGGATTTTAAGTGCTATAGATTTGAAGGCAACAATGATTTATTCAAACATAATAACAATGATATGCTATATATTATAATGAATATATATTAATTACGTTATAATGAACTATATATAATTATGTATTATATTATATATTGATATATTAATATCAATACAATATGTTGATATTATATATTATATAATGAATTATATTATAATGACTATATATTCATTATACATTATTCACATATAATGAATAATATATAATAATGAATATATATCCAGTTTATATTAAAAATAACATGATGATAACTGATTTATTGAGAAGCATCACTCCTTCAGCCCCTCTCAAGCCCACTCCACCAATAAAGGAGACCAAATAAAAAATTATAGCCAATGCCACACTTTCAGGAAGGTCTGGAAGAAGGAAAGAAGGAAGGAAGGAAGGAAGGAAGGAAGGAAGGAAGGAAGGAAGGAAGGAAGGAAGGAAGGAAGGAAGGAAGGAAGGAAGGAAGGAAGGAAGGAAGGAAGGAAAGAAAGAAAAAAGGAAGGAAGGAAGGAAGGAAGGAAAGAAGGAAAGAAGGAAGGAATTAATGAAGGAAGGAAGAATCCTGATTTAACTTGAGCCTATAGTGGGCCCAATGAGTCTTCAGACTTACCCCATTGTTATTTCCTCATCTCCAAAGTAGGAATTGGGATAAACAGACACTATTGGCACTTGGTTCATCACCTCTCCGCTCACACATTATTTCTGTGCACTGTGAACTGACAGCTTCCTACTGAAAACACCTGTGATTTTTTTTTAGTAGGTAAACTGTGCCTGGCCTGTTGATGGAAGAGGCTGGATGGGACAACAAGATAGTAATCCCATGTTAGAGAAATGGGGAAATCAGAATGGATTATGTCAGGCCAGAGATCTATTGGTAGACTTTATTTGCTGAGATGGCCTAGAAGGCACTTTATTCTCCAAAACAATAACAAATGAATTGGTGAGGAGGCCACTGAATCACTGAGAACTTAAATGATGACCTGAAATCTAGGACATGCTATGAATATGAGTCCTCTAACCTGTCAGAGTGATGATTGTTATAATTCCCACATAGGTCTGAAAGGTACTTTATTAAATAGTGCTTTATTTACAGAACATGCCTAGTACATGGTTGACAAAGACTCAATACTACAAATACTACAAATACTATCCCAGTACTATAAATGGTGATCCCTGAGTACATAGTCAAGTGTAGTCCAAATCCATCCCACAAATGAAGGCTTCTTTTTTGTTATTTGTTGTTTTGGGCCACACCCGGCATTGCTCAGGGGTTACTCCTGGCTTCACACTCAGAAATTGCCCCTGGCAGGCTCGGGGGACCATATGGGATGCCTAGCAGCCTTTCCTTACAATAAAATTATGTATACACTAAACTATCTGTGTTACATGTCAAGTAGCAAAATGAGTTGCTAAAAAATATAAAGTGTGAATAATAAAAGAATAAAATAAAATAAGTTGACTTTTAAGAAATAGAAACCCAAGAGAGAAGAGAAATAAATGATCCTGTAAACATTCAAAGCATAGTTAAACAATAATCTCAACTTGTTTTAAAAATCAATACAATTCTTAATTTTTTTTTTTTTTGGTTTTTGGGTCACACCTGGCAGTGCTCAGGGGTTACTCCTGGCTCCATGCTCAGAAATTGCTCCTGGCAGGCACGGGGGACCATATGGGACACCGGGATTCGAACCGATGACCTTTTGCATGAAAAGCAAACGCCTTACCTCCATGCTATCTCCCAGGCACCAAAAATCAATACAATTCTTAAAGATGAAAAACTGAAAGTGGAAAGTGGGAAAGTGAGAATGGCACAAATCAAAAACACGTGGTGGGGCTGGAGTGAAAAAGGAACTCTCAAAAATGTCTGATTCAGGGGCCTGGGAGATAGCATGGAGGTAAGGCATTTGCCTTTCATGCAAAAGGTCATCAGTTCGAATCCGGTGCCCCATATGGTCCCCCGTGCCTGCCAGGAGCAATTTCTGAGCATGGAGCCAGGAGTAACCCCTGAGCACTGCCGGGTGTGACCCAAAAACCAAAAAAAAAAAAAAAAAAAAAAAAAAAAAATGTCTGATTCAAACCCTATGACAAACAGCATAGAGATTTCTCAGATAAGTAAGAATTGAGTTATCATTAATTCTTCTTTTTTGTTTGTTTGGGTTTTTTTGTTTGCTTTTTTCTGACCACACCTGGTGACACTTAGGGGTTACTCCTGGCTATGTGCTCAGAAATACCTCCTGGCTTTGGGGACCATATGGGACACCGGGGGATTGAATCACGGTCTGTCCTAGGCTAGTGCGCAAGGCAGACGCCTTATGGCCTGTGTCACAAGCCTCTATCACTGATTCTTATGACCTATAAATTCCACTTCTGGTTATCTACCCCACCTCAGGATACAAAAACATTCATTTAAAGTACATGTACACATTGTTCCTTATTGCAGCACTCAGCATAATCGATATGAAATCAATTTAGGCATTCAATAATAGAGGATAGGGGCCTGAGAGATAGCACAGTGGTAGGGCGTTTACCTTGCAAGTGGCCAATCCAGGACCAACAGTGGTTCAAATCTCGGCATCCCATATGGTCCCCCGTGCCTGCCAGGAGCAATTTCTGAGCAGAGAGCCAAGAGTAACCCTTGAGTGCTGCCAGGTGTGGCCCCAAAACAAAAACAAAACAAAACAATAATAATAGAGGATTGGATTATGAAAGTATGATCTATATAAAAAATGGAATACTATGCAGTTACTGGAACAATGAACTCAAGCAATTTGCTGCAACTTGGGTGGAATTGGAGAATATAATATTTTTGTTTGTTTACTTGTTTTAGGGGTCACACATGGTTGTCCTCAAGGCTTAGTCTTAGATCTGAACTCAGGGATTACTCCTTATTTGTTCAAAATTCCACATGGGTTGGTTGAAAGGATACAAGACAAGTATCCTACTCTCTGAATATTTATTTCTTTAAAAGGCCTGGAGGATAGCATGTTATGTGAAATAAGTCAAAAGGACACACACAGGATGATCTCACACTTATATAGAAAACTGGATGAGGGGGCCCAGGAAATAGCATGGAGGTAAGGCGTTTACCTTTCATGCAAAAGGTCGTCGGTTCGAATCCCGGTGCCCCATATGGTCCCCCGTGCCTGCCAGGAGCAATTTCTGAGCATGGAGCCAGGAGTAACCCCTGAGCACTGCATGGTGTGACCCAAAACCCAAACACCCCCCCCAAAAAAAAAAGAAAAGAAAACTGGATGAGGGAATATAAAAGGGAAGATAGCTAGAAGGAAAGATTGGTCTCTGATATAGGTAGGAGGACAGTGAAAGAAAGAAATAAGGGAGAGAAGGATGGAAGGAAGGAAGGAAGGACAGAAGGAAGGCAGAAACTTAAAGAATAGATAATGAGAAAAAGAACATAATGATAACAGAAAATTCCCAGGTACCAGAGAGGGTTGATACCTCTATGGCATCTCAGAAAGGGCAGGGCTGGGTTGAGTTGGGGGAGAAGATTCCCTTTTTTGCATGAGTTACAACATCCTCACACCCTATACCCTCAGATAGAAATGGCACAACTCTGACTGAAATCCAATAAGATGAGCAGTTAAATCCTTTCAGGTGAGGGTCTCATATGAAAGGGACATTGATGGCACCTTTTCATTAGCAGTAGAGCAAACCACAATGTCAAAAAGAAAGATATAGACAGAGACAGAAAGACACACACACACACACACACACACACACACACACACGGGGTGGGGGTGGGGGATAAAATTCCTGCCCCCAAAATAACCAGGTGAGAGTTAGTGGGAGGGAAGATGGCATCAGGGAGGGTGAGAGGATTTTTTTTTCCATTTAAAATTTTTCATTTAAAATCCATGGTTACGAGGTTGTTAAACAATGTATGACTATAACTCAATCATGAACAACTTTACTTGTGGAAAAAACCCTGTAGTACAAACAACCTTGTAACCATGAATTTTAAATGAAAAATTAAAAATGGAAAAAAAATCCTCTCAGGTAAGATCTGACTACAGGTCTAAAAACTCTATGACTTTCTTTTCAGAAGCTAAATACCCTCACACTCAACCAACCCAGGAAAACTCATGGTCCTCTCTCACAGACACCATCTTCCAGGTAGAAAAAATGACTAGTCTCTTTCATCAAACTACAAAAGAAGAAAATGACTGCCAGCTCTTCCCAGGTAGTATGGTCCTGGCTAATATCTCAGTGGCATTGTCAGAAAGTGGGGAAGGGGACAAATTCCCCTTTCTTTATCAACTACTGCAGCCCAAGCTATATACCCTCTGACAGAAATGATTCAATTCTGCCACTTAACCTTACTAGCTACCAATCCACCAATTTTTTCAGATCTATAAATTCTGTGACCTCAATATTATGTAGTAGTATCAGTCCAGTAGTATCACAGGAAATCTGAAGGGAAAGTTATGTAGTAATCTACCAAGATCAGTGAGCATAAACAGTAACACAGAGTTACTAGTAAAACTAGCAGCTGAGTGCAGAATCAGGAGTGACCCTGAGCACCACTAGATGTGACCCGAAAACCAAAAAAAAAAAAAAAAAAAAAGGTAAAACTAGCATCAACTGGGGCTGAAGCGATAGTGCAGTGGTAGGGGGTTTGTCTTGCATGCTGCTGATCGAGACGGACCTCGGTTCGATCCCCTGTGTCCCATATGATTCCCCAAACCAAGAGCAATTTCTGAGTGCAGAAATCAGAAGTTGCCCCTGAGCGTCACTGGGTGTGGTCTAAAAACAAAAACAAAGCAAAACAAAAAACTAGCATCAACTGTAGCCCAGTTAATCTACTGACTTTAGTAATACCACGAAGAGATATAACAATCATTTTAAATTGGCCCTTGCTGGTCCAAGTTTTGATAATTTCATTTGCCTTTGTGTTGTAACAAAAAATATAAAATAGGGGCCTGGGAGATAGCATGGAGGTAAGGTGTTTGCCTTTCATGCACAAGGTCATCACTTCGAATCCTGGTGCCCCATATGGTCCCCAGTGCCTGCCAGGAGTAATTTCTGAGCATAGTGGAGCCAGGAGTAACCCCTGAGCACTGCCGGGTGTGACCCAAAAACCAATATATATATATATATATATATATATATATATATATATATATATATATAAATTGTGCTTGTATGAGGCAAGATAGGATGGTGGATGGGAAATTGGGGACACTGGTGAAGGGATGGTCACATTGGTAGTTCGATTGGTGTTAGAACATTTAATGCTTGAAATGATTATATTATGAACAACTTGGAAATCCTGGTGTGATAATAAAAATTAGAAAAAATGAATGGTAATTCCCTTTCTGTTTTTCATTTTGTTTACTGGAATATACCCCTGCAATACTCAAATTATGGTAGATGTTGGTTGACTGCTAGGAACATAACCACGGTGAAACAATTTTAACTGCCATTTCAGATGAAAATAGCTTCTATCAATTGGTATTGGACATTGACTTAAATTTTTTCTTTCTGGAATTCTATTATAAAGGACTAAAAATAGTTTGTATGTACACCTGCGATAAAGAACATCTGGAGACACATTTAATTTAATTTAATTTAATTTAATTTGGTTTTTGGGCCATATGCGGTGATGCTCAGGGTTTACTCCTGGGCCCTATGCACTCAGAACTTGCTCCTGGCTAGGGGGATCATATGGGACAGTGGAGAATTGAACCAGGTCTGTCCTGGATCGGCCACATGCAAGACAAACTCCCTACTGCTGTGCTATTGCTCTGGCAATTTAGTCTTATCCCTGTCAGATTAACTGCCACTCTCAGTGTCATAGTTCTCCAGAGAAACAGAATTAAGAGTAGTCAGAGAATTGGAGGAGTGACTGATTTGTTGTTAGGGATTGGCTCATATGATTATGGAAGATTATAGAAGCTATGTCCCATGCTTTATTGTCTGTAAATCAGAGACTCGGGAAAGTCAATACAGCAATTAGTTGGAGTCTTAAGACCTGGGATTGGGGAACTGATTTAAATCTCAGTCTAAAGACAGGAGATGAGATGTTCCAGTTTAAGCAGTTAGGCAGCAAAAAAGGGAAAAAAAATTCTTCCTTCCGCTGCTTTTTATTTTATTTAGGTCCTTGATGTATTGAATATTAACCTGTGCTGGGGTGTGAAATCTACTTTGCTAAAGTGAATAACTCAAAAGCCAATTGTATCTAGTAATATTTTCACAAACCTGCCCAGAAATAATTCTTAATCTGGTAATACATATAAATAATTTTTAACAAATTAGGACAACAATGAGCTCTTGCTGCATGCCATTGAGAAGGGTACACACACAGAAACTAAAACTGGAAACAATCAATGGTGATGGGGATGTTGTTAAAAAGGAACTCTCATTCACTAACAGAAGGAATATTTTTTAGTTTAGCCAGATAATGGAACAAGTATGAAGATTTCTCCAAAATGTAAGAATGAAGTTCCCCAATGATTAGCTATTCCACTTGTGGAAACCCACCCCTAAAATACAAACCATGAATTTATAAAAATATTTTCATGGGACCGGAGAGATAACATTGAGGTAAGGCACTTGCCTTTCATGCAGAAGAATGGTGGTTCAAATCCCGGCATCCCATATGTCCCCTCTGCCTGCCAGAAGCGATTTCTGAGTGTAGAGCCAGGAGTAACTCCTGAGCGATGCCAGGTGTGACCCCCCAAAAAACAAAACAAAACAAAACAAATTTCATATCTTTGTGAAGATATGAAGATAACCCAAATGTCTAATAAAAGATAAATGCATGAAGAAGTTGTGATATGTATATTTGTTTATAAATATA
Organism: Crocidura indochinensis; assembly: GCA_004027635.1. NCBI lineage: Eukaryota > Metazoa > Chordata > Mammalia > Eulipotyphla > Soricidae > Crocidura > Crocidura indochinensis. The sequence continues at coordinate 1,604 of PVKC010051784.1, read as the reverse complement.
GACTATATTGCTACCGACGTCAGTAGCACTATATTAATATAACATTAAATACTGTGCATCTGTAAGAAGAGATAAAATCATGCAGTTCATGGCAACTTGGATAGAATTGGAGAGTACTGTATATATATATATATATATATATATATATATATATATATATATATATATATAGTGGTTTTTGGGTCACACCCAGCAGTGCTCAGGGGTTACTACTGGCTCTACACTCAAAAATCGCTCCTGGCAGGCTCAGAGGACCATTTGGGATGCCAGGATTCGAGCCACCGACCTTCTGCATGCAAGGCAAACGCCTTACCTCATGCTATCTCTCTGGCCCCGAAAGTGCCATATTGAGTAAAATAAGTCAGAAGAACAAATAACAGTTGACCTCGTTCATATGTTCATATTCATATAGAGAGAATAAAATCAAATCTTTGGACAATATCTACTGACAACTAATCCTGGGCACTGGATTATAGACTTGAGAATATCAGGTTGGGATGTAAAGGCTGAAGTGAAGAATGAGATGAACCGGCTATAGCACAAGTACACTGTGGAGGGTCTAGGGCATACTGATGATATGATACTGATCATACAGTCAGTAACTGTATGATCCAAAATTAGAATCGTCAATCAACAAACAGTGGGAGAAAAGGTGGAGAGAAAGGAGGATCATACTAGAGGTGACATAAAGACAGGGGTAGAGAGTCATGGTGCAGAGTTTGGTGGTAGTGCTGTGCTATAACTTTGTGCATTAATATAGTATGCTTCTGTTCAGTAACTTTGTACATCAATATATTTAAATACCATATTACTGGGGGCCAGAGATATAGCATGGAGGTAAGTCATTTGCCTTGCATGCAGAAGGATGGTGGTTCAAATCCTGGCATCCTATATGGTCCCCTGTACCTGCCAGGAGTGATTTCTGAGGGTAGAGTCAGGAGTAAGCACTGAACGCTGCTGGGTATGACCCAAAAACAAACAAACAAACAAACAAAAATACCATACTACCTAAACTATATTACCTAGAAGACTATAATATTTAGGTAATATGACCATACATAATATTTAGGTAATATGACCATACATAATATTTAGGTAGTAGTATATAAATGATTTATTACTATATTATATAGGTAATGTATTATTAGGTATAACATTCAGTGCTATAATTATAGCATCTAAATTATAATAATTTATATTTTAAAGAATGTTTAATCTGGGGCCTAATGATCAGTCACATAAAACTAAACATCACACTCAGTATCAAATTGTCTAAGCCATTCTCTCTAATAAAATGCTAATGTGGGGCCCGGGAGATAGCATGGAGGTAAGGCGTTTGCCTTTCATGCAAAAGGTCATCGGTTCGAATCCCGGTGCCCCATATGGTCCCCCGTGCCTGCCAGGAGCAATTTCTGAGCATGGAGCCAGGAGTAACCCCTGAGCACTGCCGGGTGTGACCCAAAAACCACAAAAAAATGCTAATGTGAATTATGAGTGATTTTAGTTTCCACATTTTTTTTTGTTTTGGTTTTTGGGCCACACCCGGTGACGCTCAGGGGTTACTCCTGGCTATTCGCTCAGAAGTCACTCCTGGCAGGCACAGG